>OZ023210.1:16764532-16895254 GCA_963995525.1 Escarpia spicata
CTTCCCCAGTCCCTGCTACAGGATGAATCTGACAGACACACAAAGTACACTTACACACTCCACAAACAGCTTCCCCAGTCCCTTCTTCAGGATGAATCTGACAGACACACAAAGTACACTTACACACTCCACAAACAGCTTCCCCAGTCCATGCTACAGGATGAATCTGACAGGCACACAAAGTACACTTACACACTACACAAGCAGCTTCCCCAGTCCCTGCTACAGGATGAATCTGACAGGCACACAAAGTACACTTACACACTTCACAAACAGCTTCCCCAGTCCCTGCTACAGGATGAATCTGACAGACACACAAAGTACACTTACACACTCCACAAACAGCTTCCCCAGTCCCTGCTACAGGATGAATCTGACAGACACACAAAGTACACTTACACACTCCACAAACAGTTTCCCCAGTCCCTGCTACAGGATGAATCTGACAGACACACAAAGTACACTTACACACTCCACAAACAGCTTCCCCAGTCCCTTCTTCAGGATGAATCTGACAGGCACACAAAGTACACTTACACACTCCACAAACAGTTTCCCCAGTCCCTGCTACAGGATGAATCTGACAGACACACAAAGTACACTTACACACTCCACAAACAGCTTCCCCAGTCCCTGCTACAGGATGAATCTGACAGGCACACAAAGTACACTTACACACTCCACAAACAGTTTCCCCAGTCCCTGCTACAGGATGAATCTGACAGGCACACAAAGTACACTTACACACTCCACAAACAGTTTCCCCAGTCCCTTCTTCAGGATGAATCTGACAGGCACACAAAGTACACTTACACACTCCACAAACAGTTTCCCCAGTCCCTGCTACAGGATGAATCTGACAGACACACAAAGTACACTTACACACTCCACAAACAGCTTCCCCAGTCCCTACTACAGAATGAATCTGACAGACACACAAAGTACACTTACACACTTCACAAACAGCTTCCCCAGTCCCTGCTACAGAATGAATCTGACAGACACACAAAGTACACTTACACACTCCACAAACAGCTTCCCCAGTCCCTGCTACAGGATCAATCTGACAGACACACAAAGTACACTTACACACTCCACAAACAGCTTCCCCAGTCCCTTCTTCAGGATCAATCTGACAGACACACAAAGTACACTTACACACTCCACAAACAGCTTCCCCAGTCCCTTCTTCAGGATGAATCTGACAGACACACAAAGTACACTTACACACTCCACAAACAGCTTCCCCAGTCCCTACTACAGGATGAATCTGACAGACACACAAAGTACACTTACACACTCCACAAACAGCTTCCCCAGTCCCTGCTACAGGATGAATCTGACAGACACACAAAGTACTTACACACTCCACAAACAGCTTCCCCAGTCCCTGCTACAGGATGAATCTGACAGGCACACAAAGTACACTTACACACTCCACAAACAGCTTCCCCAGTCCCTGCTACAGGATGAGTCTGACAGACACATAAAGTACACTTACACACTCCACAAACAGCTTCCCCAGTCCCTGCTACAGGATGAGTCTGACAGACACACAAAGTACATTTACACACTCCACAAACAGCTTCCCCAGTCCCTGCTACAGGATGAGTCTGACAGACACACAAAGTACACTTACACACTCCACAAACAGTTTCCCCTGTCCCTGCTACAGGATGAGTCTGACAGACACATAAAGTACACTTACACACTCCACAAACAGCTTCCCCAGTCCCTGCTACAGGATGAGTCTGACAGACACATAAAGTACACTTACACACTCCACAAACAGCTTCCCCAGTCCCTGCTACAGGATGAGTCTGACAGACACACAAAGTACACTTACACACTCCACAAACAGTTTCCCCTGTCCCTGCTACAGGATGAGTCTGACAGACACATAAAGTACACTTACACACTCCACAAACAGCTTCCCCAGTCCCTGCTACAGGATGAGTCTGACAGACACATAAAGTACACTTACACACTCCACAAACAGCTTCCCCAGTCCCTGCTACAGGATGAGTCTGACAGACACACAAAGTACACTTACACACTCCACAAACAGTTTCCCCTGTCCCTGCTACAGGATGAGTCTGACAGACACATAAAGTACACTTACACACTCCACAAACAGCTTCCCCAGTCCCTGCTACAGGATGAGTCTGACAGACACATAAAGTACACTTACACACTCCACAAACAGCTTCCCCAGTCCCTGCTACAGGATGAGTCTGACAGACACACAAAGTACACTTACACACTCCACAAACAGCTTCCCCAGTCCCTGCTACAGGATGAATCTGACAGGCACACAAAGTACACTTACACACTCCACAAACAGTTTCCCCAGTCCCTTCTTCAGGATGAATCTGACAGGCACACAAAGTACACTTACACACTCCACAAACAGTTTCCCCAGTCCCTGCTACAGGATGAATCTGACAGACACACAAAGTACACTTACACACTCCACAAACAGCTTCCCCAGTCCCTACTACAGAATGAATCTGACAGACACACAAAGTACACTTATACACTTCACAAACAGCTTCCCCAGTCCCTGCTACAGAATGAATCTGACAGACACACAAAGTACACTTACACACTCCACAAACAGCTTCCCCAGTCCCTGCTACAGGATCAATCTGACAGACACACAAAGTACACTTACACACTCCACAAACAGCTTCCCCAGTCCCTTCTTCAGGATGAATCTGACAGGCACACAAAGTACACTTACACACTCCACAAACAGTTTCCCCAGTCCCTGCTACAGGATGAATCTGACAGACACACAAAGTACATTTACACACTCCACAAACAGCTTCCCCAGTCCCTGCTACAGGATGAGTCTGACAGACACACAAAGTACATTTACACACTCCACAAACAGCTTCCCCAGTCCCTTCTTCAGGATGAATCTGACAGACACACAAAGTACACTTACACACTCCACAAACAGTTTCCCCAGTCCCTGCTACAGGATGAGTCTGACAGACACACAAAGTACATTTACACACTCCACAAACAGCTTCCCCAGTCCCTGCTACAGGATGAATCTGACAGGCACACAAAGTACACTTACACACTCCACAAACAGCTTCCCCAGTCCCTGCTACAGGATGAGTCTGACAGACACACAAAGTACACTTACACACTCCACAAACAGCTTCCCCAGTCCCTGCTACAGGATGAGTCTGACAGACACATAAAGTACACTTACACACTCCACAAACAGCTTCCCCAGTCCCTGCTACAGGATGAATCTGACAGACACACAAAGTACACTTACACACTCCACAAACAGCTTCCCCAGTCCCTGCTACAGGATGAGTCTGACAGACACACAAAGTACATTTACACACTCCACCAACAGCTTCCCCAGTCCTTGCTACAGGATGAATCTGAACGACAGATCAAGTATGAGAGACATCATCACTAACATCTGTAAAAGATGTTCATAGATGAAAATAGGCATTGTAAAACATACATGCAATCATAACTATGCAGATATATATATATGTATATATATATACATACACATATGACATATATTCCTAATAGCGACATATGTAGATCACTCCATTACAAAAGATAAGATATGTACAGCCTCCGAAAACAAGGCTCTCAAAATAAAAACAAATTTGGTGGGTTCAAATAATTATACATAACATTATATTTCTGGTTATAATACGTATAGGAACAGTTCAAATTTTAAAATAAAACATTATCCATGCATCCAGGGGTCAACATTTTAAAACAGCGGCCTACTTAATGCAGTGCACATATAGTCTACGTATGCTGCTGCTAGGAGTATAATATATATATTTAAATATATAAGTCAAATAAATGTAGCATTATATTTCAATTAAGGAATAAATAAGACACTACAATACATGCTCATAAAAAGTAGCATATACACCTAGTAATATATTCGTCACCTTATAGATTGTTAAAGTTGTACTCACTCGATAACGTTTATAACCTTGTGTAAACAATTTATTTACTAATATTTTTATTACTATTGTATGGCACAATTTTTTGTTTAAACGACCGTGTTAGTACTAATATTTTAGTTTAATGATCATGACGCATGATGTATTGTAAAGTGCCACGAACAATTGTGGATCTGGCGCTATAACAAATTAAGTATATTATTATTATTATAATACACCTTAGCTCCCTGGCATACTGATCCATCTGATGACGACTCTAAACGGCTTCTCGATTCTGAGATTAGCTAACCCTTTTGTATTGATGCGCCTCTGAGCTTTGTTTTGGAAGATTTAAATGCGTAAGAAGTTACCTTATTTTATTATTATTATAAAGCCTATTCAAAACATGTTACATTAAAAGACTTTATATGGATAATTCAAAATTTGTCACAGAAAAAAAATCATATTACAGGCCTACACATTAAAGGAAATAAAAACAAGGCACTAGCTAAAACCTGTTTTCCATGTCTACACAAAGTTTAACATTGTATGTAACATATGAGAACATTAAAGAAATACAGAAAAATACATTTGTAGTATAAATTCGATTTTAAACCTGTCTGTGTAGCGATTCCCGTGGAAAATTTAAATTTAATGAGCTAGGCGATCACATGGTATCGTGACGTCACCTATGACCCACACTCGCATCATGCCGACCCTTTCCTTGCATTCAGAGCATGTTTACAAGGATAGCTTTTGGGTCGAAACGAGCGTCAGAATGAGTTATTGTGCAATATTCTGATGTAATACAAACACTAGTCATCATAGAGGAACAAGCAGTTATCTTACGGTTCCACATAAATCCAATTTTATGCGAATTGGCCTACAAGTCGACTAGGTTTCGCCAAGCTTGGGCTCATTTTCAGAATAATTATATCGAATGCAACCAACGGGAGATAATCTACACCAATAAATATACATAGCAAACATATATTGTATCCAGCTACAGAAAGTAATGTGTATAATCTCATAATATCACTAGAATATCGATATCTGAAAGAGGAGTTGTACAATTTATCATAACTTAAATCAGTCAGTGAATTTCCGTTGGTGCCGCTAGCTCAATTGGTAGACGTGTTGGATTCTTGTTATTTATTTTACAATCGGGCGATGCCGGTTCAATCCTGACACCAAACCATTGATTTTCTTTACACTTTTTTGTGTTTTCACAAAGTAATATAAACCAAATCATTTTGTATACTATGATGCACTGTTTGTAAATATTTGTTGATTTTTGTAATTATTTATTCGCCACAAAAATGAAAATATGGTAATTATATATAACGATGTTTCTAAATTTTGCGACATGTTGCTAATTAAATGTAATTGTCACATCGTTATAACACGCATAAGTGTACATATTTCTGTTTTGAACACAAAACTCAAAGGAATAACAACAGCCTAGGTTACGCTGGCTCAAAGTGATATGCCCCGCGTTTTGTAGTTCTAACAAATTCCGTTGGATGGCGTCATATATAGCGCTAGCTAAAATGAAACGGCATCAGTGATTTGAACATTCATAATATGATTGCTTGTATAAATTACATTTGTCAATGTATATATTAAGGACTGCTGCATGAGGAACAACCAGACATTTATGTTATTGTATGACAGAAATTATTGTATTATCTAAATTTATTATTTACGGTTGTTGTTGTGTTGCAAATATTTCACAAATAAATGTTATTAGAAAAGTTAACCACACAGTAAACAGTACTATTTAGATGCAGAGATCATAACGTTGTGATATTTTAATATTTGACAGAATTTATTATTTTTTAAAGTTAACTTTGAAAAAAAAAAAAAAAAATTTGAACAGAAATGGGTGGCTTCTTTTTTCATTTTTAAACAGAAAATGCACCATTTTACACAAAAAATGCTACTTACATTTCTGATCACACATGAGATATTCATTCAGCCATGTTCTCTGCCTTGTCTTCATAAATGGTAATATGTACACTGTACTTTTCGTTTATTTTTATATTTTATGATTGGACACACTAAGTATGATTACCAAAATTTACCATGCTGGTGTATATATATATATATATATATATATATATATATACTCATAGTTGCATGTCCTATCCAGCATCCGATCGTGCGTTCAATCGCGTGCCCGACCGCACTTCGTAGCATGTCTGAAAAAATTTGGACCGGCAAAAATGTGATCCTATTTGAGGCCCTGCCTACCTGCTTGTGTCTGTGCCATGTGACTTGACAAAGTTCTTGTCCCTGTGTTGAGTCAAGTAGGCCACAAGGTCCTCCAGAGGTCTGCAACACCAAACGATGATCAATGTACACTGTGTAATTATTCATGAATTTCTACACTAAAAAAATATCAAATGAGATCCATTTCAAGTGCAATCAGGTGGCCGTGTTATGTATGAATTGTGTCTGGTGTTGATATTCAGACACTAGGTTGCAGCACTGGCACATGTTACTAGGAGCAAATAGAAAATGTGGAAAATGTAAAACAAGAGCATGTTAGGATTACTGGACAACTGAGAAACTGTGACAAGAACAAATCTATGGTTGTTGGAAAGAACTGATGCGTCTGTTGTAAATGTCTTGTGAGCACTGTAAAACAAACGTTACTATCTTTATTACATAGGCACACACACATTTACATTACGTGTTATACGCACATGCGTGACGGCACATACACCAAACACACACAAACACACACCAAACACAGACGCACCAAACACACACACACCAAACATACACACACACATACACCAAACACATACAAACATACACATGCACCAAACACATACACACACCAAACACACACACACGCACCAAACACACCAAACAAACACACACACACACCAAACACATACAAACACACACACCAAACATACACACACAGGGTTTCTGCCAGAAAAAATAATTTGGGTACGGAGTTAGTCAATTGTGAGACTGCGGAACTGGCAGGCTAAGCCTGCCACGGGCACCGTAGGCGACCTGATGGACGGGGAGGTGTGGGGGCCCTCCCCAGAAAAAAATTGATTTATAGATGCTCGGAGAAATTATTTCCCGGCATTTGAAGTCAGAAATCCCGCCCGGCTCATGGTGATCATTTCCATGTTTCATAGGAGAATAAATAATAAATATAACAGTCAGCAGGAAAATTGTAAACTGTAATATGGTATCTTGTTGCGTTATTTTTCTTCACCAAGAAACAATGAATACTCAAAAACATCGTGAAAAATGTACAGCCATGACAGCACGCCATATTCTTTTCACTAAGCCTAGCAATATACCGGTACGCCATGTTCTATCCTGAGGTTAAGGCTTCAATCCCGCAGTGAATACCATGTTTAGCCAATCACAGTACAGCTAGCATAAACGTGTTGGCACAGGCTCATTCTTCACCTTTAAAAACATCATCAAGTATGAGTTTCATTGCAAAGAATATTTAAAAAAAATTTTAATCTGGATTTAATTTGGGTACGTATCTGTACCCTAGAATTATTTTTGGGTACGTAATTTTACCCTTTTTCCTTCTGGCGGAAACATTGACACACACACATCAAACATACACATCAAACATACACATCAAACACACACTTACACCAAACACACATACACCAAACACACACTCACACACGCACGCACCCAAGCACACACACACACACACACCAAACACACACCACACACACACACATACACTTGATGGGGAAGTAAGAAAGTTGGATTCATTTGATAGGGAAGTAAGAAATTTGGACTCATTTGACGGGGAAGTAAAAAAGTTGGACTCACTTGACAGGGAAGTCCGACTCACTGAGGTTGAGGAAGAAATTCCACTTCCAGTGTTTGATGTGGAGCAGATCGTGCATGCACTGCAGGAGCATGCTCAGGAGGCTTGCACCGCCCCAGATCGATGCAAACCGGTGCACTGCCAGATGTATGTTATCAAACTTCTCGCTGAGCATCATCAACTCTCTGTACAGGTATTCCTGTCTCTACAAAGACACAGGTCTCTAAGTGACGTCACCTATCTATATATAGGTATTGCTGTCTCTAAAAAGACTTAGGTCTCTAAGTGATGTCAACTATCTGTACAGGTATCCCTGTCTCTACAAAGACACAGGTCTCTAAGTAACATCAACTCTCAGTACACGTATTCCTGTCTCTACAAAGACTCAGGTCTCTAAGTGACGTCAACTCTCAGTACATGTATTCCTGTCTCTACAAAGAATCAGGTCTCTAAGTGACGTCAACTCTCAGTACACGTATTCATGTCTCTACAAAGACGCAGGTCTCTAAGTGACGTCAAAGGTATCTGAGTGACGTCAACTCTCTATACAGGTATTCCTATCTCTACAAAGATATAGATTGCTGATTGAGTGACTGATCTCTGACGGAGTTGAACAACAACTTACTGTGTCAACGTGTAGTAGTAGTGGTCTTAAGTAACTCATTATTGTAAGAGAACTTACCGCATCAATGTGTATGTAATAGTATTGGTCTTAAGTAACTCATCATTGTAAGAGAACTTACTGCATCAATGTGTATGTAATAGTATTGGTCTTAAGTAACTCATCATTGTAAGAGAACTTACTGCATCAACGTGTACGTAATGGTATTGGTTTTAAGTAACTCATCATTGTAAGAGAACTTACTGCATCAACGTGTACGTAATGGTATTGGTCTTAAGTAACTCATCATTGTAAGAGAACTTACTGCATCAACGTGTACGTAATGGTATTGGTCTTAATAAGTAACTCATAATTGTAAGAGAACTTACTGCATCAACGTGTACGTAATGGTATTGGTCTTAAGTAACTCATCATTGTAAGAGAATTTACTGCATCAACGTGTACGTAATGGTATTGGTCTTAAGTAACTCATCATTGTAAGAGAACTTACTACGTCAACGTGTACGTAATGGTATTGGTCTTAAGTAACTCATCATTGTAAGATAACTTACTGCATCAATGTGTACGTAATAGTATTGGTCTTAAGTAACTCATCATTGTAAGAGAACTTACTGCGTCAACATGTATGTAATGGTATTGGTCTTAAGTAACTCATCATTGTTAGAGAACTTACTGCATCAACGTGTACGTAATAGTATTGGTTTTAAGTAACTCATCATTGTAAGAGAACTTACTGCATCAATGTGTATGTAGTAGTAGTGGTCTTAAATAACTCATCATTGTAAGAGAACTTACTGCGTCAACGTGTACGTAATAGTATTGGTCTTAAGTAACTCATCATTGTAAGAGAACTTACTGCGTCAACGTGTACGTAATAGTATTGGTCTTAAGTAACTCATCATTGTAAGAGAACTTACTGCGTCAACGTGTACGTAATGGTATTGGTCTTAAGTAACTCATCATTGTAAGAGAACTTACTGCGTCAACGTGTACGTAATAGTATTGGTCTTAAGTAACTCATCATTGTAAGAGAACTTACTGCGTCAACGTGTACGTAATAGTATTGGTCTTAAGTAACTCATCATTGTAAGAGAACTTACTGCGTCAACGTGTACGTAATAGTATTGGTCTTAAGTAACTCATCATTGTAAGAGAACTTACTGCATCAATGTGTATGTAATAGTATTGGTCTTAAGTAACTCATCATTGTAAGAGAACTTACTGCATCAACGTGTACATAATGGTATTGGTTTTAAGTAACTCATCATTGTAAGAGAACTTACTGCATCAACGTGTACGTAATGGTATTGGTCTTAAGTAACTCATCATTGTAAGAGAACTTACTGCATCAACGTGTACGTAATGGTATTGGTCTTAATAAGTAACTCATAATTGTAAGAGAACTTACTGCATCAACGTGTACGTAATGGTATTGGTCTTAAGTAACTCATCATTGTAAGAGAATTTACTGCATCAACGTGTACGTAATGGTATTGGTCTTAAGTAACTCATCATTGTAAGAGAACTTACTACGTCAACGTGTACGTAATGGTATTGGTCTTAAGTAACTCATCATTGTAAGAGAACTTACTGCATCAATGTGTATGTAATAGTATTGGTCTTAAGTAACTCATCATTGTAAGAGAACTTACTGCGTCAACGTGTACGTAATAGTATTGGTCTTAAGTAACTCATCATTGTAAGAGAACTTACTGCGTCAACGTGTACGTAATAGTATTGGTCTTAAGTAACTCATCATTGTAAGAGAACTTACTGCGTCAACGTGTACGTAATAGTATTGGTCTTAAGTAACTCATCATTGTAAGAGAACTTACTGCATCAACGTGTACGTAATGGTATTGGTCTTAAGTAACTCATCATTGTAAGAGAACTTACTGCATCAACGTGTATGTAATGGTATTGGTCTTAAGTAACTCATCATTGTAAGAGAACTTACTGCATCAACGTGTACGTAATAGTATTGGTCTTAAGTAACTCATAATTGTAAGAGAACTTACTGCATCAACGTATATGTAGTAGTAGTGGTCTTAAGTAACTCATCATTGTAAGAGAACTTACTGCGTCAACGTGTACGTAATAGTATTGGTCTTAAGTAACTCATCATTGTAAGAGAACTTACTGCGTCAACGTGTATGTAGTAGTAGTGGTCTTTGTGGTAGATGCTCTTGAGTAGACGTCGGATCTGACGCATGGCACGTCCGTTCACTGTCAGTACGAAGACAATGCGCACCTTGTCCACCTTCCCCTCCTTCCCTGGGCTGGGAGATGGAAAGGGAGGCCTCAGTGTCTCTGAAAAAGAAACCAAAGGAGTTACACATCTTGCTATTAATAATGTTTGATTTGATTTCTTGCTCTCCTCTTTGTCCCTGAAGCTCTGATTGAGGCTGGCACTGATACAGGCGTTTCGTTCTCCTACTGTCATTCATCCCATCTCCACTCCTCCTCCTCCTCTCTCTATCTATCTCGCAACCTTTCCTGTGTGCTCTCTATCTCACTTTTGCTCTCCCCCTCTCTTACACTCTGCTCTCCCCCCTCTCTCCCCCTCTCTCTTCTCCCCCCTCTTGTTCCCCTCCCATCTCTCTCTCCCCCTCTCTCTTCTCCCCCCTCTTGTTCCCCTCCCATCTCTCTCTCTCCCCTCGCTCTCCCTCCCATCACTCTCCCCCCTCTTTCTACCCTCCCTGCCCCTCTGTCTCCCTCTTCTCTCTCTCCCCCTCCCTCCCTCTCCCTCTCTCATTCTCCACACCCCACAAACATAACAAAATAAAAGCAATATGATAGCATAAGCATGTTTTGGTATTGCAACATCAAACATTTATTTAAACAATGTCTATTACAGTTACCGGTACTGAGTTTATAAAAACTGATTATTCCTGAGGAATGTTTGGATCATTTTATTTTCAACGTAACAGTTATCATCAGAATTCTAAAACAGCAACATTTCAACTGATTTTTTCAGCTTGAAAATCCAAACTTTTAGTGTCCTGTCCGACTGCACATACTGGTGTATAAGGCAAACATTATTCACGTTACATAACAATGATTTATTATAAAAACTTGTGTTTTAATTTACCACTTGTTTTTTCCGTAAGACAATAGGCAACATGATACAATACTTAGTATATTATATGATATGCTTGTTATGCACCATGATTGATACATTAATTAGTTTAACTGATATTCAATGTGAACAACTGTCATAACTGTTTTGCAGTGTTTACAGAAGAATTATAAATTACTTTGCACACTGGCAGCAATGTTGATATATTTGTGTTAATCTGTGATGTGTAAAATGTAACATTTCAATATATGCACAGACTACTTGAAATACAGTAGCAATAGTCCTTTGCTTTGCTGAATGATTGTATTTGCATTTGACATTTCTCGTTAATTTCGTTTTCCAAATCAAACTTTTTAAATGTTACCTAAAATCATTACTGCTTTAGCCAACATGATCATTACCATTTATTTATATTAAAATCGTAAAATGGCTAATAATCACACTAGGTGAAATGCAATTAACAAATTTGTTACAAACAATTAAATTCAATTGTAATGGCACAATGGAATAAATCTGGAAATGATGAGGTTTTCCCGATATATAGAAGATATATAGAAGATATATACAAACAATGGTTTGCAGCTTTAACATTCGTACTAATATCTTGACAAATATTTTGTTATAAATAACTACTGAACTTCAATTTAATATACTCAATGTGTTGCTTTATGGAGGCTGTTCGCAAACGTGGCAATTAAGGTTAGGGGAAGGCGTCAAATTGTCCAGTGATGAATTGTCTGGTATATATTTCATTGGCCAAGCTGCCAGATATCAAATCTGAACCATGCAAACCAATTCACACAATAAAACTAACCTCTTAGCATGCTATTAAAATGCTTTTATAGTTACAAACCTGACAATCATCCCAACATATGTTAATAACAATTTCACATCCATGGAAAAGAACATACAAATTATAAAAATGTTTGATTTACTGGAATTAAATGCATTAGCCAACTTGACCCCTTGCTGTCCTCCTGGGTGTCACACTTGTCCATCATAATTTATCCAGAGAACACCGCTCTGCTGTTAATAGTGGCAGTCCACAGTCACGTTTGATTGTTTGATGTTTAATTTAGTCGCTCCAGCTATTCTGTGGCCTTCCTCTTTTTATTTGACCTTTAAAGTCTTGCTTGAAAGCTATGTTAATGATGTTTTTGTTTGGTATACGACAAAACATGTCCAAACAACAGGATCTAGCTATTTTGTAGTCTGTCTGCCCTGGTAACATATGTTACACATCTGATAGCCCGCAGGAAATGCATCTCAAAAACTTCAAGGGATGTGTGATATGTGATCGTACTGTCCGGGTTTACTGCACCATAAATTGCTATAGGCTGTGTAAGGGCCCCATATAGTCTGGCTGTCATTCTTACTGAGATGCCTCTGTTTGTAAATATACTATATCTGAGTTTACCAAATGCTGCTGATGCTAAGGCTACTTGGTCTATCAACATCTCTCTCTGGACAGGGTACTATCCTGTGTAATGCAATGTTTAAAATAGCACACACTAAATGTAAGGTCATCTGCAAAATGCGGACGGAAGACAAGGAGAATGTTTAGGCAATGTAGTAAGAACATTTGGTGACAACTGGAAAGATTGGTGGGGAAGGAAAAATATCTGTGATCACATAAAACTGAGGGTGATGACCGACTATGTCTACAACAGGACTGGCATCTGATGATGACGCCCATCGCAATAACATTATTATTAATAATTAACATAAACCAACTGGTGGAGTGTAGTGGTTTCGCATTCTCAATCAAGAGATTTCTGGTTCTTCTTGCTACTGTTTCGAACCTTTGGCAAGTTATTTCACTCCACGTTGCTCCAGGTCACTCAGCCGTATAAATGTACACCTGGCTATAGACAGTGGTGGATATTTGCAGTACACATTAATTGCAATGTGGCTGAGTGCGTCCCAGAGAAGTCGAGATGGTGTTCCGTTGAACAGGTTAGCCAGTGGGTGAAGTGTAAAGCGCTTTGAGCAGTCCTAAGTACTGGGATCCAATGCTATATAAGAACTTACCATTAAAAAAATCCCCAAATGTGTTAGCACCAGCCAGATGAAAGAAACCTATAAAATGAACTTGTCTCACGGCCAGACGTGTTAAGTCTCCCGCTTTTCGCGGGAGACTCCCGCTTTTGGCAACCATCTCCCGTTCTCCCGCGCGGGAAATGAAATCTCCAGTTTTTCATGCCTCCTCCAGTTTTATTTTTAAACCTCCAAAATGTCAGGCTATATGCTCCGTTTCTATTAACAAATATTTCCGTGATTTTCGTTTTAGTGGAATCGCAAGTGTTTTTCGATTACTATTTGTGTAATAACATTTTTAAATACCGGACACACCGGAAATGTGCAACAGATGTTTTAATTGGATGGAAACTATCACGTGGTCTCGAAACAACGAATCTCATCAGTCGTTCTACAGCGACAAGCAAGGCACACATAAACACACAATGAAAATGTTATGGCGCCAATGAAACAAAGTTTGCCTCGACCGAAAAAGAAATATTCGTCAAAATGTTTACAGACATGGGTATCAGATCTACGTTGGATATCAAACAGTGATAGAGGTGTGATGCACGCGTTTTGCCGAGTGTGCAACTTGCACTTCAGTGTTGCCGCGGGTGGAAACTACGATGCCCTTCGCCATGCCGTAACGTCGCAGCACGTGAATCTTGAACGTGCCTCACACACAAACGATCGAATGACGGGGTTGACGTCGTTCTTTGTCAACCACAAAGACCAAGAAATTACCAGGCGGGTAATTGTGGCGGAGACTCTCTTTGTTGATATGGTCGCCGAGCACAACCTTTCGTTTATGCTTGGAGACCACTTCACAAAGATCGTCAAGAAAGTTTTTCTGGACAGTGAAGTCGCAAAGAAGTTTTCGTGCCATCGGCAGAAAACGACCATGACATTGATAGTGAAGGGTGCGATCGTCCCAGAACGAAACAAGTTCTGATTTGGATTTGTTTTTGGTAACTTTGCTTTGGCATTTTCATTGTGATCACTGATTAGTCTCATCATATGGAGCATTGCTATGTAACTTCTCATTTACAGAATGTAGAGTGAATTTCTAAGTTTTGTAAATAATATGTGAATAAATTAAATATAATTCATGCATATAAAGAATAGTTCTCATTGATATTTTCAGTGGGTGAAATACTTTTCACAATGGTGTGTTGTTTAATTTATGACATTGTACTTTGTGTATATCTGATGTTGTTAAGATTGGAGAATAATTGGGGTGTGTCATTCATGTCTTTATTATACTTAATGACCCAATTAACTGTCTTCCTTTGAATAAATGAATAACATCTATATTATAATTGTAATTCATTTAAGGAATTACATGCTTGTCATTTAGAGAGTAATTTACACAAGTTTGGATTTGTTTTTGGTAAATTTTCTTTGGCATTTTCATGGTGATCACTGATTAGTTTCACCATATGGAGAATTGTTATGTAACTTCTCATTTACAGAATGAGTCCTGCTAGTGCTAGGAATTCATGTATAGGGTGAATTTCTAATAATTTTATAAATTATATGTGAATAAGTTAAATAATTATAATTCATGCATATAAAGAATACTTCTCATTCACATTTTCAGTGGGTGAAGTACTTTTCACAATGTTGTCTTGTATTACATATAACAGTGTACTTTGTGAATATCTCAAGTTGTTAAGATATTTTGCAATTAAAGTCTTTTACACTTCTTGTATGCCTTTTAATTATTAAACCGCCGCGCAACGAAATCGGTCTTTGACGGCTCGATTTTACTTTACGCACAAATCTCCAGTTTTGTCATTTCAGAAACTTAACCTGGGCTGCTCACGGCCAGACAGAAGACTTACTCCCCAGTCCAGTGTGGTAGATCTTCATGGCGTTGAAGCCTCCACATGTTTGACTTGCATCTGCAGGACATGGACTGTCACAGGCTTGTTCTGACAGTCTCAACGCCTCGCCATAGGAATGACCACACCAACACTCATAACTGTACTCAACACCCGCCAGTTGGAATCCTGCAACAACAACACTCATAACTGTACTCAACACCCGCCAACTTGAACCCTGCAACAACAACACTCATAACTGTACTCAACACCCGCCAGCTGGATCCCTTCAACAACAACATTCATAACTGTACTCTACACCCGCCAGTTGGAACCCTGCAACAACAACA
The DNA here is from genome assembly GCA_963995525.1 of Escarpia spicata. NCBI lineage: Eukaryota > Metazoa > Annelida > Polychaeta > Sabellida > Siboglinidae > Escarpia > Escarpia spicata. The sequence continues at coordinate 16,780,190 of OZ023210.1, forward strand.
CACATAACTGTATTCAACACTTGCCAGCTGGAAAACTGCAACAATATTAAACATATTCAGTTACATTGATGACAATGAGGAAGACCAAAGCTGAGATGGAACGACAGCATGAAAAGAGACCTTAGGAGGGCAGGTGTGAACAACCAAGAATGGAAGGTCATTGCGGACAACAGGCAGAGATGGGGGGAAGTAACGAGAAAAGCAGAAGCAACTGAGTGACTTGGACCCCATCCCGCCAGGGGAAGAAGATACATTGCATAGTTCGTCCTAGGCTGAGGGAGGTGTAAGACAGACAAACAGACATATGAACACACAACCTTTATTTGACCCACGCAAGAACTGAATGGGAGTCCTCACATTGACGTATTGACCCTCAGGCGCATTGCCAATTAATATAATTATTACACACATATTGAAACATGCAAATGCACACTGACTTTAGTGGTCCACGACTCCACATACTGTTTTTGTTTTCCTTCCTTTCAATTAATATACACAGGCATGTCATAATTATGTTTTTCCTTCCTTTCAATTAATATACACAGGCATGTCATAATTATGAAACATCAACAGGGAATAACATCTCGCATCCGTGCTTTTAGTGTGATTAAATACTGTGACCAGGACACACATCTAGAAAAGGCACATAAATACATAAAGTTCAGATAATAAATGTACTGCATGCAATACTACGTGGTGTTAGTGGACCATACATGCCAACTCTTACGGATCACCCGTAAGTCTTACGGATTTTCTAAGATTTGACGGTCTTACGGGCGTAGGACAAATTCCTTATGGGTAACGCGTTTTCATGTACTTAGTTGTTTTATTATTATTTGGTTATACGACTCGTTATCATCAAACTAAATTATCCTTCCTGAATCGAGAAACGACCATTTGTCCAGATCATTTTAGTGGAGTTCAGTGCGCTAATCGAAGTCTCGCGAGATGCGAAGAATATATCCCAGATTGCAGTGCAGATACCTTTTTAGCATGCGCGGCAAACCATCTAGCGAAAATTCGTACCGCATGTAAATTTCGAAGAAGATGGAGATTCCGGCGAGGAAGCGAAACAGAAGCAGTATGCCGGGACGTATCAGTCCAGTTGGAATGGCTTGTTTAAAGGCATCATTAGTGAAAGTAAGTTAGGGAGCAACTACGCATGGTGTACTGTCTGTTGTCGAGACATTAAAGTGGCCGCCTCCGGCGTGTACGATGTGCGCGAGCACGTTAAATCGAAGACGCACGAACGACAATTGCAGTGTTCGCAAGTAACCAGCTTTTTCAAGCCCAAGTCTACGGACTCCACCGACTCGACCACAAAAGCGGAGGTATTGTTTTCGTTCTTTGTGGCCGAGCACAACCTGCCCGCACTTTTGGCAGACCATTTTACCGACCTGGCCCGCCAAATGTTCCCAGATAGTGAGATCGCTAAGCGATTCAAGTGTACGAGGACGAAAACAACCCAGATCGTGAAACGGTGCTTGGCGCCGGCAGCTACGACGCCCGTCATGGACCGCTGTCGAGGCGGACCTTTCTCTTAACTTTGACAGCTGCTGTCATCAGTTAAAGGTGTCGCCGGCGATGCTCCGCGACGCAAAGCATGCGTGCTATGAGGATAAGCTCGAGCACCTGTCTGACAAGTGAAGGTCAATAAAGAGAGTTGTGTGAACAGGTGTTGTTGTTAATGCCGGTATATTAGATATCAGCTGTATTGTCCTGTCGCTACACTTGCAGCTTGCTTATGGCTGTCTTATGGATTTTTGCCCATAGTCTTACAGGTGTGGATCACTGAAGGTTGGCATGTATGTAGTGGACGGAAGCATCAGCAGACACAGGTTGTCATGCGCTTTGAGTGAAACACTAAGCATTACTTAATGGACTGACCTATCAAATTGACACGAGTATTGATTTAAACACACTAAGTGTAGTAGCAGTAGATTGACACAAGCTTTGAGTGAAACAATTAACATTAGTGGACTGACCCATAAGATTGATATGAGTAATGAGTGCAACATTAACTGTCACTAAGTACAACTGACTTAGGTTGACACAATTATTGAGTGAAACACTAAGTGTAATAGACGTACATTGATACAGCTATTGAGTGAAACACTAAGTGTAAGAGACACAAACTTGGAAAAGTACTAAGTGAAACACTAAGTGTAGTATACATCGGTTGACATGAGTATTGAGTGAAACACTAAGTGTACATAACAGACACATACATTAACACAAGTATTGAGTGAAAAACTAAGTGTAATAACCACAGACTGAAACAAGTATTAAATGAAACACTAAGTGCAATAGACATACACTGACATGAGGATTAAGTGAAACACTAAGTGTAATAGACACAGACTGACACAAGTATTGAGTGCAACACTAAGTGTACATGGACTGACCTGTCAGCAGACACAGGTTAACACACTTCATGGGTGTGTTACTCTGTTGTAGGTTTGTTGTCGTTCCAGGGAAGATCCGTGCCTGTATGTCGTCCTTGAAGCAGCCCACATACTCCCCGGTATTGTTTCCTAGAAGGCAATAACACGATACAAACTTTTTCACAAGACGCAGAATCAGCGAGACAAGTTGCACAGTTCATGTTACCGTGGTAACACAATAATGTATTGTTATAACACAACACTACTGAGTTGTTATGCGATGGCAAAGTGTTGTCACAAAGGAGAACAATGGATACCTTTGAGAGGGCAGTAGCGCGGCAACTTTGTAGGGTAGAGTTTGTGTGCTTGTTCCAGACAGACAATGTTACTGATCTTCTCCTGGCACTTGGGAGTTTTTGCCCTTGCAATCGCCGACAGTGCATCCTTCGATGTGACGTTACATTTAAACATGTCTTGTAAGACTGGCTCCTGGTCCACGTGCAAGTCAACAACTAGCTTCTGGTTTAGTCGACTACGCCGGGCCAACCTTCCGAGCTGTGCATCCTGAAAGTAATAACAATATGTCAACGGTAACAAATTCACATGCCTTGGGACGAGGTATAAACGACACTTTCTGGCAGTTGTGGCTGTATTAATAATAATAATAATAAGATAACTTCTATTGCGCCTAAATCCTTGGAAACCAAGCTCAGAGGCGCATCAAAACAAAAGGGTTGGTCAATCTCAAAGTCCATAAGTAGTTTTCCAGTTGTCAACAGATGGGTCAAGGTGCTAGGGAGCTAAGGTGGATAAGCAAGGTTGTAAAGATACGTTTTTAAATGACGACGGAATTTTGTAATATTTTCAACTGATCTAACACTAAGAGGAAGCATATTCCAAAGAGTTGGTGCAGCAACAGAAAAAGCCCTAGTTCCAATGTTAGTGTTGGCTCTAGGAACAAAAAGTAGGTCAGAACTAGATGATCGAAGCTGGATAGATTTTCTTACAGGAGTAAGCAATAAATGCAAATATTGCAAACCCATAGCCAGAATTTTTTTTGCCAGGCTTGAATTACTCAAAATTGTGCCTTTTAGTACTTGAACAGCTTGCTTGGAAGCCGTTCAAGTCAATCACAGCCATTATTGGCCAGGTTAGTTTTTGCAATGTCATTTGAGCCAATTAATTTAATTAATACTGAGCCATTTCATTTGTTTCAGTTATCAGTCATGACAATGATAGTCATTAATGTGGGCCCCTAGGCCCTCTCTAAATTTCACTTCTTATCAGTTGTAATTACCAGTCTAGGCCCGTCATCTGCCAGTCTTGAAGACTTGCAGAGTCATTGCAACCAGGTCTCTGGCTAAGCCCTGCTGGTATTCTCTAGTGACTTGCATAGTCATTAGAACACATAAATGTCATAACTCCATTTGTAAATTATAGATATGCCACTCTGGCTCTTTGTTTTAATTACCAATTGCAGAACTAGTATAACCATGAAATGTGGATGCACAAAACAGGAATTCTTTGTTTTTACAATGTCAAGGCAAATGATCGTACTTAAGCAATTAAATGAAGACTTGTATACCAGACATTAAAAATACCCAATCATTTCAATTGCTTTACGAAAAGTAAACATATCAAGTATTCACCATGATATACTAGTTCACTGGTGCATGTTTTACTTCGTTTTAGTGAAATTAACAAACTATGAAATTAAATTTGGTTAGGCCTAACCGAATATTGACATACACGTATCAGTTTGGAACATGGATTGCGACTGCACTCTTCTCGCGATCACGAATTGTGGGCGACATCGACCTTTGACCCCATCCTTTGGCGCTGTTGATGTTATGAAATACCGATTTTACGGAATGAGGGGATGTCCACAAACATGCCACTGACACGGCAAAATGGGGTAAATTAGACAAAGACAGTATCTGCGCATAAAAGTGTTTTTCTATTTGGGAAAGACTATGGAACAAAGCAAAGTAAACAGAAAGAGTTGGAGACAGTGCCAGTGGACTCTGGCCGCGGGGTCAGACACAAAAATTAACAGATGCTCCATTCGCAAAGCAAAAGATTCTTCCAGACAGGTTAGTCATTTCAAATTATTCTGCTGTAATCATGTATATTTAGGCGTATAAGTAGGAGTGTACAAATTAATTAATGATGCTTGTAGTAAATTGACTTGATTTTTTTACGTTTTAGTCATAGCCACTGGTCATATAATGGCGGCATGGGCGGCCTGGCTGGGTCCTGTTTTATTTAGTATAGTATCAGCTAGCAGTATGATGCTATGCCTATGACCTACCCCTATAGTCTGTGTCATATATAGTAGTAGGCTAGTAGCCTAAGTAGGCGTAGGATAATAGTAATATTATAAATGATCCGTAACGATTATAATTATTGAAGTAATAGTAATAGATTGAACAAAATACATAATTTGCTAATAGTAAGCAATATAATAGTAATTTACCTAACCTATTACTTTTAAATTAAAAAAAACCTTAATATTACTGGACATTTCAAAGTTTAATTTGAATTGAATTATATGAAGTCTGGTTATTTAATTATTTACACGGAAAAGAATATTCCTGTAGTTTCACCAGGTTTTTTGATTGCCCCCCTCAGTGAGTTTTTTGTTATGTTCAGAAAACCAGCGCCCCTCAATACAATGACAATTATTGCCATTAAATGCTTAGATAGCATGTGACCGATTTATATAGGCATTGGTTGCATTTGGCAGGTGGACGTTCATTGTACTGCAACTTTTTTGAAAGTACTGTAAAATGTTTATTGTTATAAAATGCTGACTATTAATAGATGTATCATATTTTCAGAACTCGAGATGTGTCATCACCACATACAGATGTATGCAACAAAGCCGTTGACCTTCAGGTAAACGAGTGTTGTAGTACACATTACTGTCACCAAACCTTTTATTAAAATCATAAATACAAGCAATAGACAAGTATGTGAAGAATTAGTTTTTATTTGACCCAGACATTTGATTATGCATACAGTATATACATGTCAAAAATAAAATAATACAAATAAATAACTGTATGATAAACATGGTACAATGCATGGTAAATAACAAAAAAATTGGGACAGGACACTCCTCTAAAACTATAACAGTCGCTATCGAGGAGCCACCTTTTATGATAAAAAATGTAACTGGATTAATACATCACATGAATCAAATTAATACGTCACCTGAGTAAAAATTAAAAAAGAAAAGAAAGAATATGATATGAATATGAGCATGTGTGTAATGTGAGCCAGCTTACATGATGATTGAGTTTGTTGTTTAGGCACTGTTTTGTGCTGTATCAAGTTGACAGGTGGTTGTCGGTTCTTCATTTTGCATACATATATAGCAATTTTGCCTTGTGCATGTTACCTGATAATTTTTAAAAAAAAATCATGTTTAACATACTTGGCAAATCCTTGTGAACTATGTGCACTAAGCTTTTCTTACACTATATCGGGAATGTTATTTAGTAAAAGTGGCAAATTATGCCTAAGACATTTCTTTGCAAATTCATGTTTAATTTAACAAATTTAAGTGTATATTTTACTCTTGTATCATGATTATGTACCTCATAATTAAACATTATCCTCCAGTTTTGTAAATAAACTGGTAAGTCATTGTGTAAATATTTATAGTAAAATTTTAATTGTTGTAATTTAAGGATGTCATCTACTTTTAACAGGTTGAGTTTTTGGTGAAGTGGTTCTGTGTGGGAAATGTAGTTACTTAAGGTAATAATTCTCAGTTTTTTTTTAAAAGTTTTATTATTCTATTTGGTTGAAAGCCCCATGTTATGATGCAATAATTTATATGTGGCACTATTAAAGAATGATATAATATTATTTTAATATTAAGAGGTAACACGTTTCAATGTTTTTTAAATGCCAATTTTTTTAGAACAAGTATTTGATATTTTTTCAGTATGTTTTTTCCAGTTTAGATTTGTATCTATAATTAAACCTAAAAAATTAAATTCCTTGACTTGTTCAACATTTACATTGTCTATCTTCAGAGTGTCTGTATATTTTTCTTTTCCTTTTGAAATGTCATGTATTTAGATTCTGCTGTGTTTAGCAATAATTTATTTATTTTGAGCAATTCATTTATTTTTAAAAGTTCTTCATTTATTAAAGATTCTAAATTTTCGTCATGTATATTATCGCTGAAAGTGTTTAGTGTTCTTGACAGAGTTGTATCATCGGCATAAATTATGAAATTAAAAATTTTATTGGCTTGTGCAAAATCATTGATATATATGGTGAATAACCGGGGTCCTAAGATTGAGCCGTGTGGTACACCTGTTGTTATTGATATATTTGATTTTATATTGTTAATTTCCATATATTGTTTACGATTTGTTAGGTAACTGCTGAATAAGTTCAGATTTGTTCCATGTATACCATAATATTTCAATTTGTCAATTAAAATTAAATGGTCAATGGTATCAAAGGCTTTGGAAAGATCTAGGCAAATATTTATGGGTATTTCATCCTTATCCAGTTGGGTTATCATTTTATCTATTAATTCTAGAGCCGCGTATTCAGTTGAATGTTTAGGTCAGAATCCATACTGATGGTAAAAACGCTCTTTTAAGTAAGATGATAATTGGTCAAAAATAATTTGTCAAGTACTTTTGAAATAGCTGGTAGAAGAGATATAGGCTTATAATCACCAACACTGTATACGATGCTGACTTTATTAGCGATATTTTGAAACAGACATAATTACGCTGCAACGTTATTCGTTTATTTTGGTGGATTTATTAAGCAGGATTAATAAAAAGCGTAAGGCAAATTGCTACGAAGTGTCATGGCACCCGTGGTACCTCGTGTCAACGACAACAGACATATCACGTAAATAGGGACGCGGGCGGAAGGCGCTACCATAAACCGTTTCGTGATCGTTGTCTGGTTGTCCGCTAAGCGCATTGAAGACATGTTGCTAATTAAATGTGGTTGTCACATCGTTAGAACACGCATAAGTGTATACATTCCGGTTTCGAACACAAAACACGAAGGAATAATAACCGCCTTGGTTACGCTGGCTCGAAGTGATATAGTCCGCGTTTCGTAGTTCTCACAAATTCCGTTGGAATCACAATAGTTGAACAAAATTATCAGTGAAACAGCATCAGTGATTTGAACATTCATAAAGTTCTGTTAATATGATTACTTGTGTAATTTACATTTGTTGACTGAAATATTATGCACTGCTGCATTAGAAACAAACCAGTCATTTATGTTATTGTGTGAGAGGAATTATTTCATTATCTAAATTGATTATGTAAGGTTGTTACTGTATGTAAGGTTGTTATTGTGTTGCAAATATTGCACAAATAAATATTGTTAGAAAAGTTAACCACACAGTATAACAGTATTATATAGATGCACAGATCATAATAATGTGATATTTTAAATATCTGACAAAATGTATTATTTCTCAAAGTTTACTTTGAAATATTTTGAGGTACGACAATCGAGTCCTAATTGTGCCAGTTAAATTTATATTATCACAGCCAGATATATCCTGCCTCTAAACTACACGTGTATGGCTGTAATGTTAACACACCATAATGGTATCTGCCAAGTCTTGTTATCAGTACTTGTTATTTTAAATTGTAATAGTCTTCAACTTTTATTAAACTTTCATAAAAGTATGTGTCTAGTTAAGTTTTGATACAAGGCTAAATAAGTTTTTAGCAATGTACTGTACGGCTCATATGACAATTCACGTATTTACGCAAAACACCTTTCTCGTGCAATGACTTATTTTATTCCCCCCCTCCCTAACAAAAACGTCTCAAAAGTCAGTAATCCTAACAATCAAATTGGTGTGGCCTAGATAATCTGTATATGTCCAGATTCAAACATGAATTTGGTAAAAAATGCATTAGACACAACATAGTAGAGACAGTTAACAACACACCAAGTATTTTCATTAATAAAATTTACACCCACAGTCTGTATGGTTTTTCAACATACACAACAAACTTTTTATTTTAAATTATGAATCCTGTTGTCGTATTCATAATTGCTTTATTTGTAATTCGTAATACGTATTGAAATGTATACCTAAGTATCCATATGTACGTCAATTTGTACAAGAGTACATTTAATCAGTCCTTGTATTATGTATGTATGTTGATACACTGAGTAATTATCAACTGTAAAACAAGGCATATGCTATTCTGATTTGTGACATGTAAATGTTGATGTTGATTATATTTACGGGGTGGCTCCTGTGCTAGCGATATTATATATCTTAATGGGAGTCTCCCGCCCTTATCTATTACTTGCGTTATTCGTTGTATACGTATCGTATTTATAGGTCAAATAAATTGATTCTGAGTTCTGATACAAAAAATGAAAATATAGGTCAAATTAGAAAATAGAGAACTTTGAAGACATGTAGCTCTGAAAGTGATTCGTGACTTATGGTCCTTTCTGACAGCAGACGACACATGTAGATAGTAATCATAGTATGCTGACATGGTGTACTAAAGTCATGTACGAATCACATACCACATCGTTTATTGGGGTCTGGTAAATACAGTTTCAATCTTCTGTTTGTGTTGTTATGCTGGGTATTCTGACTTTCGGTTCCTGTTACGTTGGGAGTTAGAATCACACAGAGCGTATAGTCTCCTGGGACCGGTTTCAAAAAATCGCGTAATTACAACCGTCTTAGTGTTAAGAACGTTCTTAGCCGCTTCATGAAACCGGCCCCTGGTTCCCAGCACATGTCAATTTTCCAGATGATTTGAAGGAGACAGAGGGCCCAGCTGAGATGATGCATGAATATGATGCGACAGACATCATAACCAGTAGATCTATACTCTGGTGTTATGTGTACACATCACAGTGATACATATTTTCTATATGCTTTTTCTCCATCGCACCTTCAGTTCGTTGTCATAGAATCATATAGTTGCTTTCATATATATAATATAATCATGATATACACACATCATAGTTTATGTTTATGTCATAGGAAGACGGCATCTAACATGCCACGTCCACGTGTCCGCCATGCAACACTTCCCACGTTTGGTTGATTGGTGTATAGCATTATCATTATGTTGTTGCCGTTGCAAAAATAAAATTTGATTTGATACAATCGATCCACCATTTGTCGTTATAAATGGATACAGGGTGTACCTCATTCCTTTGTGGGTGTGTTGTGTGTGTGTGTGTGTGTGTGTGTGTGTGTGTGTGTGTGTGTGTGTGTGTGTGTGTGGCTGGGTGGGTGGAGTTATATATCTGACACTGACAATGAAGTGTGCGTCATCCTTTGAAACACGGAGACAGATTTTTCTTGCTACCCCTCCATGTAAAAATGCCCTTTTATGGTTGGTCTATAGTAAAAAAAGGTTAGGCTGAAGGTACTTTGACAATATCGACATCAGCTGTTTATACGCATTGTCTCAAGCTCTTTCCTTGAAACAATGCTCACCCTCTCCATGTACTTAAAAACTGGCACAAACGATTGGTTGCCTGCGGTAGCTGGTATTGCCTTGGTATTACTGGAGACTCACTGCGTCTAATTTCACCCTCAAACTAGTTGTTTTCCCGTTTGGGTGTAGTTTAGGGTAAGTGGGCTTTTGAGTAACTACAAGATTGGTAAACAAGAGTATTAACAACAGACTGTTAAATATGTAAAGAATACTGATGTCATGACTAACAAAGAACACCCAGGGTCGCTATATTCAACAGGTTCAATCCCGGGTCACCAGAAACACAAACATTATTCTGAAAGTTCCATTAACCTTGGCTCTATTGGGACAAACTTCCTGGTGTGCGACTACTGGCAGCACAATATAGCACATTCCTGGAAGAAATCGCAAGTGTATTCTGTGCCACAAACTTCCCAGAAACTACCTATCAAACCAATATCTACTGGTGCATATACACTTAATCACTGTGGTGACCTATTTCATGATCGATCAAGGCTTGTGTGTTGATTTAATAGGTGCCCTACGATTAATCAGGCATCGCTCTGTAAACTGGTTCCTTAATAGGACGTGACAGGAAAAAACTAGTACCCGGTAGGGTAGTTTTTATTATTTCATTTAGTGCCTCACCAACTAGACCCATCTGAGTCAACAAGGAAGGCTGTAGTGTCAAGTACCTCAACATGGCTTTCATTAATTTAGTATCTGCAGAAACATGTTTCATGAATACATTTTTCTTCTACCAACACTGTGCAAGAGGTGTTAGCAAGGTTGTTGGCCTGGTTATATGTATACCTTAATATTGTCAACCCAGTGTATACATATTTTTTTCAACCAGAAATTCATGATAAATTATGGAAAAATGTGCATTATGTGAATTATTCACGCATGAATATTTCTTGTTTTAACATTTGGAAATAAATTTGGCGTTGTTCTGATGTTGCTCATTGAGATAATAAGGATAATTATAATAAAAATCTGTAACATTTACTGCTACAAGGGACATTAAAAATCACAGTATTCACATGAGCAAAGATGCCCACCCTTGGCCAATGGAAGGTGTTACACACATATATAGAGATGCATGACGTAGAAGCTTTCCCAGAGTATTCATAAATGATGTTTGGTGTTTTGGGTAGACAGAGATATGTCTGCTGCAATCAGACGAGCTCTCATTGGGCCTTTCTACCCCCCTTTCCATCCTGGGCTTTGCTCTCAATGGCAGTCTCTGGCAATCTAAAACTTGTTGTCCAGATTTTGCATGCAGGCCTCAGATCTCTGAATAGATGCATTGATAGGTTGGATTGACCAACACAAGAATAGGTCTTTTCTCGGACTTCCCAGAGCCCAATGATACCTACTTGTCCAACCATGGCCCAAGTGACACAACACCACAGTCCAGTGCATGGTGAGATCTCACCATCATGACAATGGAGCATGGAGTCAGTAGTTCAGTTTAATTATAGGTGGTGAGGAGTATAGTGAAGTGCTATTTCTGGCAGTAGCACTGAACAGATGACTGGGTTCATTTAAAGACAACCAGACTCCTTTATTCCCCTCTGCATTGTACGGAAACAGCTATGACTTAGATGTTACCTGCTATCAATCTACCATTTAGTGATTCACTGATGTAGGAACAACGTCAGTACAATCATTGACACACATTCTGGTAAAAACATTAAGTACTGCAGTTGGTTATCATGAGATCCTGTCTGTTCTCTTACCTGGAATCATCCTCTCGACCCAAGGACTTTTTTTAAGGCCAGGTGTGGTAATAATTAGCAGTCCCTGACGGGCCCAGGAAGTTCACTGAATCAGTAGTATGTGGTCCGACTTGCTGTCTTGACTGTAGGAACCTGGCATGCATACCCAATTTCAGGCAGCAATTCTAGCAACTTGCTGTCAGCTGTGCTTTCCTCCAAGATAGTAAGTGTTAACTATGACATCTGAATGCTTTAAACGTGTACAATTTGAACATTTCATGGGTGCTACATTAAAATTGTGAACAATGTATCAGGCTTATTTAATACACTATCTGGAAAGTATCATAACTTCACCATATTTACACTGGTCAGCATTAACAGTATTAACTACATTAATAAACAAGGAACAGACAAAGTCATTTTAAATCTGGTCTCTCCAATGTTGCAGTATGAAATGTCAACTTGATGATAAAATAAACAACAGAAATCATGAACAAACTGTTAACGAGGTATGTTGCCAGACCAGGTAAGTTCAATAGAATATGCCAGGTAATTTACTATGCATGACTGAAATCGCAGTATTATACTATGGCCGTCAAGCGAGTTACAGTACTAATTTGAAGTTAATTAAAATCACAAATATCTGCAGCTGTTGCAACATGTCGATAACTCACTAATTAACTGTGCTGCTATCAAAATCTATCCCATCGATAATGTCGATGTACCATGGAATCTCTGAGAACTGTCCCCCAAAAATGGGTAATTTCTGCTCTATTTTTGTGAAATATAGGCCATCGGTACTTTAAAATGCATTGTATTATTCGAACAACATAGGTGTTCAGTTAATGTTTGGCTATGAAGGTCGATGACTCAGGCATCATTGATAAAAAAATATAAACTTCAGGTCAAAACCCTGATTTCTCGTGTTGGGGAAATTTTCTGAAACCGTCCTTCTGCAGTCATTCATATAGGAAAATGCAGTATAACAGTTTATTAAATAACACAGATTTCACACTCAACTTGATGCCACAGCTGGATACATAGGTCTTGTGCTGTTTTAAACCAAAAGTGTTGGCTAATAAATTGTGTTGAGCGACGAAACCGATTTGGGGAAGTTTTCATGAAACCATACGTCGCAAGTTTGAATACGCATTGTAAGCAGAGATTTGTAGATTAGTAAGAAATATTAATTGGTCATAAATAACATATAACAAGGTAACTATACGACAAAATTGTAATTTGTAGATACATTTCCCTTCGATTTATTTTACTTTTACGGGTCTTTGCAACCGTACATCTCCCAAAACCGTACGTCGGCTCTAACTGCCAGTTGGTTCATCGGCCCAGTCACCTCATCTATCATTATTTTTGGAAACCAGATGATGCCAAGTGAAAATGTAAGTTGGTACCGAACAAGCCCAAGATATCGAACAAAAGGGCAGAGTCTTCAAGAAGGTGAAACTGACCTAAGTTGTACAAAGTACAAGAGACTTCACAGACCAACTCATATCCGATATGGCCGAGTTCTGTGAGCACTGTCACCGGGTGACCATCCAATATCACCAGATCCGCATCTTGAAGCAATCCATGGCGGAAAAAACGGAGGCTATGAAGGAATATGGATTAAATGAATGCAACCAAGCAGCATTTACACCATTATCGGCACGACCAGAATGGGGTATGTATGGGGGGGCCCCCGAGGGGTCTGGTCCCCAAAGTGGCACTTTCACAACTTTTGCAGTCATTTGTTACAAGCTAGTGTTAATGATCCTTTGACCACTACCACTGGACAATGAAGTTCCCCCATTGAATGGGATTACTCATGCGAAACATGAACATGTTGTGTGCACATTTACACAGTGGTTCATAATGTCATTCATCTGTACTGGTCAGGGAGACATTGCTCTGGAATAATCTGTGTGATAACAATCATGCCACTTCTGTCCAGTTTAGAGCATGGTAGGGCAATTGAACAAGTGCAGACTGGTGTACGACAAAAAGCTTGGGACAGGTTGCCTCAAAACAGTGTACAGCGCTTGGTAAACAGTATGCGCTGTAGATGTGAGTCGGGTATTGCTGCAGCTGGTGGGCCCACTCGTTACTGATGTAACATGCTCAATAAAATGATTTCAAAGTGAGTGTTTTATCCCTAGTGTACAAAAAGTGCCATTTTGGGGACCATACCCCCATGTACACACCCATTCATTTGATCCATATTTGATCACTGCATCCTTTGATCCCAAATATCTTGGGGTGTGATCCCCACATATTATAATATATGGTCTCCGACAGTTTCTAGTGGTAATGTGTAATAGAAAGTCACTTTTATAAAACATCAAGTATGAGAGCGCAAAATACTTCAAAGCTCCCCCTTAAAGGAAATAAAAATAAGGCATTAGCTAAAATCCTTTTTCCATGTGTACACAAAGTTTAACCTTGTATGTAACATTTGACAACATTAAAAAAATACAGAAAAATACATTTGTAGCATAAATTCGATTTTAAACCAGTCTGTGTAGCGATTCCCGCGGAAAATAAAAATTTAATGAGCTAGGCGATCACTTGGTATCGTGACATCACTTATGACACACACTCGCATCAGGCCGACCCTTTCCATGCATTCAGAGCATGTTTTCAAGTATAGCTTTTGGGTCGAAACGAGCGTCAGAATTAGTTATTGTGCAATATTCCGATGAAATACAAACACTAGTCATCATAGAGGAACAAACAGTTATCTTATCTGCGAATGGGCCTACAAAATAAAGGCCAAGGAACCAACGCCTTTACTAACTGAGCTAGCAGGACCAACAGAAATTCACTGTCTGATTTAAGTTGTTATGATAAATTGTACAACTCCTTCATACCTCGATATTCTAGTGATATTATGCGATTATACACGTTATTTTCTGTAGCTGGATACAATATATGTTTGCTATGTATGTATATTGGTGTACATTATCTCCCGTTGGTTGCATTCGATATAATTATTCTGAAAACAAGCCCAAGCTCGGCGAAACCTAGTCGACTTGTAGGCCCATTTGCATTCATTGTTTTGAATAAAATTCGATTCATGTGGAACCGTAAGATAACTGCTTGTTCCTCTATGATGACTAGTGTTTGTATTTCATCGGAATATTGCACAATAACTCATTCTGACGCTCGTTTCGACCCAAAAGCTATACTTGTAAACATGCTCTGAATGCATGGAAAGGGTCGGCCTGATGCGAGTGTGGGTCATAAGTGACGTCACATCTCGGCATCCCGAAAAGCGCGCCAAAAATATGCATATTCGAAAATGTCCGGATGCATTAAATGTGGAATTTCTGATTCATAGATTTTGTTGATTGCTTTTGGCTTGGTGGACATGGAAATAGATAGCAGAATGTAATATAACATGAATTCAAGCCATAGATGTTTTTATTCCCTTTAAAATGAAAAGTCTGAAACATATTTCTTAGTGAATTTCAACCACAAATGTGTTTTACATGCTCTGAAAATGAAATTTCGCAGGTAAAAAAATGTGAGATGAATAGTTGTAGCAGTTTCCAAGTAGAGGGACTTGTGTGCAGATGTATGGTTTCAGAACTTAAACACTTGCTATTTCTATTAGTTGTCAAATGCTCAATTTGAGGATTTAACTTGCCCAATCTTATTCTCCGATTACCTCAATATGTTCTTTTCGTATGACAGAAAACACGACTTTATATGCATATGTTTATTTTTACCCCCCTTGGAACACCATTTGTCAATGTTTCGTGGGAATCGACCATATATATATATATGGTTAAATCCAACGAATGGGATACACGGCATGTATCTTGAGTAATTATGTGACTAAAAGTGTGGAAATGTGCTGTGTTTATCCGGCTCGATGATACCTTTCGGGGATATATAGTTTGGTTTTTTATTTTGAAAACTTTTGGAACTAAAGCTGATAAACTGGTCGTTTTTGTCAATTTTTTTAATGTTGACCTCTATATTAAACAAAAATCAGATAGTAGTCATCGTAAACCATGGATATGCACCATGTTTATTACTTTATTACAACTCCACATGTGTCTATGTTGTTACTGCCTTATGATTAATGCAATTTGCAAATAACCTGATTTTTCCACAATATATTGGTCATGGGGAATATTGGTGTTATCATCCGAGGACCATTTTTCCTAATGGCATATTCATGTAAAATTATTAATAGATAACATGCATATTTAGCTGTACATATATACTAACATGTGTAGTATCAAAATGCACTGCTATTTTTCAGATGTACCTTTTGGTATGTTTCTTTTTTTCTTTTTTCTCCGTCGATTCAGGTTTGGGGAAGTTTTTCGCGTTATCATCCTGGGCCCTTTTTTCTTTCATATTAACACAAACTTGTGAAGAATAGTAGGAGATTTTTATTCCTACTAAAGAACATCTGGCTATCAGAGCAGTCACTTGGACTCACCGAAAATATTTTCTTTGTATAATATGGCCCGGGAAAACCATCAAGTTACCGTCCGATTATAGTTATCATCCGATCCGCGAGACGGTGGTAGTGTTTTGAGTGCTTTTGAGTAGCCTCTACCGGCTTCCAGAGAAACTACACGACCGTTCACCATCTTGTTAATGTGCGCTACAAAAGATCGCACTAAGTAAGTATATTTCCTGATTTATGACTGTTTTGCTGCATGTAGATTGCTAGACCATTCTGATCTATGGTAACAGTCATACACATATTTATGCTGTTATGTGATAGTGCTTTGTTCCTCTCGATAACGACCACATGTCATAATGCATGAGCTATATAATACTGCGGGATACATTGTTTCATGAGTGTT
Organism: Escarpia spicata; assembly: GCA_963995525.1. Lineage (NCBI taxonomy): Eukaryota > Metazoa > Annelida > Polychaeta > Sabellida > Siboglinidae > Escarpia > Escarpia spicata. Next base: position 16,796,584 of record OZ023210.1, read on the forward strand.
TTTTAAAAGGAAGCCACGGTCGATAACGATGATCCACGGATGATAACGATGATCCACGGTCGATAATGATGATCCATGGATGATAACGCAATACGTTGTTAATAGTAATACTGCATTCAGAAAGGCACTGTGTGAACTAGAGTCTTAATATGCCATTGTGTGTGTGTGTTATGTGATAGCCAATATATCTTCCTGTCCAATTTGACTCATTAAGTGCATTAATTACTATTATGCTTGGCATTAGATCGGTTTCGGTAGAATTTGTACATTATTTCCTGATTTATTAAGATTTGGAAAAAGCTGTCATACCAAACTGTCTGCAAAATAGTAAAAGTTATGCATTCTACCGCAAGCGAGTCTTGGAAGGTGACAGCAGTGCCGGGCATCATAAGTGCACATACGATTGTGCCAGTGGGTCCATGCATGATTATTCGAGAGACATCATGCTTCCAAGATTGCTGCTATTAACTAGGGGGTGTTTTCCACCCTACGTGTGTAGGGTGGACGGAAACACTTCTGCAGATCGAGAGGAAAAAGACAGCAGTGGCAGACAAGGAAACAGAGGTGCATGAGAAAGAGATGAATGTGAGGGAGATAGAGGTGCAGCAGACAGAGGTCACGGGAATGCAGCAAAGGAAAAGGAGGTGCAGGAGAAAGAGGTTGATGTGAAGGGATTAGAAGTGAATGAAAATGAAGAGAATCATGGTGCAGTTAAAGAAAGGGAGTCAGAAATGGGAGTACAAAAAGTGGTTGTAGACAGTTGGTTGGCTGTTCGATTTAACAGGAAATGGTACACGGCCCAGGTGACCGCACTCGAGGAAACTGGAAATGAGGGAGGCTTGAGGTTGGGATTGTGGAAGCCTCAGACATCATCAAGGTGGTATCACCTCCTATGGCGGTAGGCAAGGTTCACCTTCAAGCCTCATGAAATAGAAGTTATAAAGAAATGCCATGCTATGGAGGTAAAGGATGATGATGATAAGTAGACGGTGTGGTGGACACTGGACACTGAGTAGACAATGTGATGGACACTGAGTAGACAATATGATGGACATTGAGTAGACAATGTGGTAGACACTGAGTAGACAACATGATGGACAGTTAAAAACATTATCATACCAATGTGTTGCCGATTTGTAATGTTTTATTTGTATGTAAGTGCATCTATTATATTTGTTAACCTTTTAAATAAAATTGGTTTAATGTTCGAGTAATGCCGAGTTATAGCCCAAACAATGAAACTATTTATTTGCAGACATTGCCCAGTGTAGTAAATAATGTAAAGACAGTTTACTCTAGCACCCGGAATACAACGAAGAGGACAGAAGAGAACAAGGTATACATGCATAAGGGATACACATGTGGCTGACAGTGCAATATAAACAACATATATTAAGGCAATTTCTAAATTTACTGTTAATCATGATTTTCAAAATTGTTTTATCGTCCGAGTACCATTTTTTCTGTGTGTCGTGTGCTAAAAACGTACAGGTTATGATCATAACATAAATACCAATGGATACCATACATTCTCCTCATAAACATGAACAGTAGCCCATATCTACTACGTGTTTGTCTTGTACAAGTAATGACAACAATGCAGAAGTAGGAAATATACCATTATTCAACAACTTTAGTACTCGGAATACAAAGAAGAGGACAGCAGAGAACAAGGTATACATACGTAAGGGATACAGGTGTGGCTAATATTGCTACATCAACAACATGTACTAAGGTACTTTCATAATTTACTGCTAATCATTAATATTCCAGTTTCTGTACTGATTTTTAAAATTGTGTTATCATCCGAGTACCATTTTGTCTGTGTGTCTTGTGCTACAAATTTGCAGTTTACGTCCATAACATAAATACCAATGGATAAAACACATCGTCCGCTAAAATATAAACAGTATGAACATATCTACAAAGTGTGTGTCTTGCTGTACAAGTAATGACAATACTTTGGGCAATATTGAAGTGCGAACAACACTTCACCGCACACTGACAACTCTAAATAAGTACCTCCAACACCATTGTACTGTTGGTTATGTCCTGCCAATGGACGATCACTTGTGGTCCTCGGATGATAACATACAGAACACACCTTTGAACTTCAAGCAACTATAAAATCGTAAATGTTATGAATTAGTGTGCCCAATTTTTTGTGAAGTCGCCTCGATATTATGCACATTTAATACCACAACTGAACAAAAGATCCAGGCAATTCAATTTTTGACCTTTTGTAGAGCCCCAAGACCCCCTTTCGTTGGATTTGACCATATGTATAATTAAAAAATAAATTAAAATAGCATATTTTAAAAACATATCTGCGTATCCCTGTTCTTATTCAATTTTGTTTAATTTCATTGTGGATCCTTTCATAGAGACATCACCTGGTTAATATAACTCAATTAAGCACAAGATGAACTTACAACTGAAACAAGAAAAACTTAAATGTTTATCTAAGTATTTTTTATCAATTTATATATATGACATATTGGGCTTGTCGACGAACATTATACTAATATAAACATGCAGTTTTCATAAAAAATATGAAGGATTATTTGTGAAAGATATCTGTAATGTAACTCGCTACCACTTATTTGCGACACATTATGGAAATAAATTGTCAGAAAAGTTGTTTTGTATAAACATACAGTCTGTATATGAACACACCATCCCGCGAAAACATTGCTAACAGCATTAAAGTATTAGGACGGTTATACTTATTATCAATGAAAAACAGATGTTGGGGATGTTGACATAACTGACTTGTTATATCACACTAAATTCTCGTCGTAAGTCGATCATACACAGAGTATAGCGGCAAGATCTCGCAAGATTTGAGAGCACGCATTTTTGAGTGTGGCAGACAACTCAGTGATGATCCGTTTCAGTGCCACAGAGCCGAATCCACTGATTACTGGTTTTTATCAAGAAATACTACGCAGCTGATTGTATCGGTTTAGTTTTGCAACGTGTACTGGCATTGGCTGGTGTCTAGGACACCATTTTAAACTGACCAATAAGATTAATCATTACAAAAGGGAGGTGTTCGACTGGGTTTTACAGTTACACTTAGGTTTGTGCTAGTTTATCGGAGAAAATAAACCGGATGTGATAACAACAAATTAAATTTCATATGTTTACCATGCAAAACGACGCGTCGGATGACAGCCTACCAGTAAGCACATACATTAGTGAAAGTAAGTTATGTTGTGTAACGATTAAACCTGACTATTACGTTTTTCAAACTAAATAGAAAATTATCTGTCTTTTCAGGAAATGGGTTTATTTGGTGATATTTGAACATTAAACACATAAAAATACAAGTTTAGTATGGCGTGCAAGTCTCAAAAATGGCTTGGCCTTTCTTGTATGTCAGCACAATTTTGGCTGGCACTGAAATGGTTATATATGTAAAACACGAACACTTTTGCCTTTGTTTTGAACGAACTTGTTAAAGCCTAATAAAGACAAAAACAAAACTCCAATGACAATGTTAGCTACACTTTGAAGTTGTTTTGACGATGTGGCTTATCATGATATACTCATATAGTTTGATATACTATATAGGCTTATGCCATACACAGGCAGTGTCAGCATTTCTGTTATAATTCGACGTGGCCACACTCTGTTACGAAACAAACGAACAGTGACTATGACGTAAGAACACAATAACGTACACAAATAGGCTTATTGTCACGTTGCGTAATACGTCTACGAGAAGGTAAAACAACAAACCTCAGGCTCAGCCGGCTGCTGACCGTCGAGTTTCACTAACGCGTTTCGGGAAAAGTCCCATCGGGCCAACTGGTTCTTCACAGCAGGAATCTGACTAGAACTGTAAAAACTGACCATCAGAATAATTTGGAGCAAGACGAGAACGAACGCAATATAGAAAAATAGCTGATAACGTAGACAGAGTCTGCGAGACAACACAGCCCTCACTGCCATCTTTCGGAACTTCGCAACTGCCGCTACTCCGCCTCCGCCTCGTAAGAGTCGTCAACTTTTGAGCAGTAAGCGCTACCGTAAACTGTCGAATATTGCCACACCTGACGCACTGCACGCTCATCGTGGAAGATCACTGATTAAATGTCCCTAGGTTAGAATGCCGGGAATAGGAAATCTAACTGAACTGAACTATTGCAACAAGGAAGTAATTATGTTTGTTTCATATGTTCTGATTTAATTTTTTTATATTAAAGCAATGTTGCCATAATTATACTAATTTAATATAGTGTCCACTGTATGCCATTTTGTCTCCAGTCCATGGTGGTCCTCATAATCTAGTCGACCATGAGGATGAACAGGAAAGGTGACAGCAGGCATACCTGCCGAACCCCTGTCATAACCTCAGAGAAAAAAAAAACAAGTAAAGCATGGTGTATATTTATAGGCACTGCTGCTACCCATTTAAAAGCAGTTCAACTAGTTATATACTTATGTTATTATACTTTGTAAAATGTATTAGCAAAAATCTGGTACTTCATAGCGAGAAAATTGAGGTAGGTTATAAAACAAATAAATATCACACCATCAAAAACAAAATTAATAATTGTCCGATCTTATTGATCTGATGCACAAACATCAAATACTATATTATATATGTCAGTTTCACTCAATCAAATGTCACTCATAAATTTCAAGTTGTTATAAGATTTAACCAGCTGGTCACCCAAAGAAGTATACACTCTCCAGGTGGTATGTGGACAAGGGCTCAGTTGGCTTATCAAGATAATTGATCAATATAATGCCAATAAAAATAGTACACAAATTATAAAATATAGATTAATAACAATAGTATATGTTAGTATGCCTACAATCTACATACCATGGCAATGTGTAAATTTTATTCATGTCGATGAATGAATGAACGTTTATTCAGAACATTGGCAACAATATATATACAAGACAACCAAACAAGTTTAACTATAATACAAGTGTGAATAGACAATGTTTGAAGGGGGTAAATACGAAATCATTTACTTTTGTGTAAATTCATCCCTGACATATATTTATAGGAAGGAAGGAATATGTTTATTCAACAGATATAATACAAATAAGTTCAAAACATGCAAGAACATTTTCATAAAAAAACTGTCGGGAGACTCTCATCAAGGCTTTCAAATGTGCCGCTGAACATGAGAGCCACCCACTGGTAATTTTAACTAAAACATTTCTTCTACTCCCATTGTGGTGTACAACCATATATTAAGTTAAAGCTACAAGCTGCTTTGATAAATAAAAAAGAATATATGATGTATGTTTGTAGGCTAACTGCATATGTAGCAGTTTTTGTCCGTGCAAGTGTCTGTAAAATTTCAGTAAGTACTTTCTAGTGTATTTAGAGAAGCTGCATAGACTATGTGTGAACATTTTGTCTCAAATGCAGGGTGGCATTTTTCTAAGTAAAACTGGTAGGTGGTATCTAATACATTTTCTGGCTCTCGAAGTATGACTGAATGGGATAATAATTTTGTCTTGTAGGGTAATCATGATAAGTAGCATTTTGTAAAAATAGCGATTGTAAAAATATAGGAACGCGTCTATACACAAATTTATGAAAGAAAGTTAAACATTGTTTAAAGATGTCTTCCAGTTTTAGTAGATTTAGGGATTTCATAATAGGCTCGGTGTGCGAGTTATATTTACTGCGGGAAATTATTCGGATTGCCCTTGCATTTACGCTTAAATTCAGTAATAGTATTAGTAGTTTTTAAATGATCACATAAAGAATTCCATAATTGCACTCCCTTTACACAGAGACATTGATCGCATGGTAGAACAGACTCTGTCGTTCCAAGTCATGATCAGCTCACACTGAGTATGCAATATAGTTATTTGGTTTTAAGTTGTCAAACTTGTAGAATATGTGAGTTTGACAAAGTGTAAAACTTGCTTAGGGTCAGTTAGATAAATCCTTATAGTCTGACAGAATATTTAGTGAGAACCCTACCACCACCACCACCCTTCCCATCATCAAGAGAAATACATATCTACCATAAACCACAACAGAAATATACTCTGGTTGAATTAACACTGCAATCATTGCCACCTACCACTGCCAGCAAGATCATTCCAAACACAATTACCAACCATCCCACAACTGCTAGTTTACATATGTTAGTTTATGTTACTGAATCAACCTACAGTCAACCATGATAAGGCATGAAACCTTTGGACCACTTGTTCCTATGTGCATCCTGAGCTGGCCTACCTAGTGGGATGCCAACTACTATCTTGTCGACAACTTTTGGCAGTGGCACACTGAATTAGAACATCACACACATTATCTGTCTGTCACATCAGCCATTAGATATCGAAGAAATTCAATGTTGTTTTCAACCTTATTTAAACACAGATCTTGTATGTTCCTCATCTTTAATATAACTGTTCTTAATACATTAGAATAATTATTATGTTGAAGTATACTGCCTGCCTAATTATGTTTAATATGCTGAAAACAGTGTTCACAATTTGAGTATTGTGCAGGTTAAATATATTAAAGTTGTTAACTAAACATTTTGTTTCTAAATATATGCTCTAATGGCAATATTACAGAGGTGAACTGCAAGGACTTGGATGTTTGGCACATTAGCATGGATCCCACATTAATTAGCATGGATTTCACATTCAAGACAATACAGTGAATTTTCTGCTAATTACCATATCTAACTGATTCCAGATAATGGAATGGACATCCACGATTTAAAATACTAGTTTGTGTCTCACTTTCAACATCTGCAATAGACGCAGCCTGAATGTGAGAACATAGCCCATTACTAAAAATAAATGGTGAAAAAAACAAGTATGTGTAAAATGTGGGAAAGAGTAAACGTTTTAAATGTTAAACAAAACACACAGTAATGGTAGTAATGTGGTACTTTAATTAAAAATATTACAAATAAATTAAATTACAAATTATGCCATTGGGTAGGCCTAAGATAACTTGTTGCACCAAACAGTAGGTTATCTGAACATTTTAGCACATTAAAGCGTCCTCTACAATATGATATTTCACTCATCTTGTGTCACACATTTCACACAAAAAATAACCTACCTGGTAACCAAATATAATCGAATTAGTGTGTGTGTGTCTGTGTGCGTGCATGAATGTGTGTGTTACCATTTTACTCCAAGATGGAATGCATCTCGGTTGTCAAACTTTCAGGAAAAAGCAACACTTTTTTAAACCCCCAATTGTTGCGAGGTCCGTTGATCAACAGGGATGTTTTACAACACTTAATTGTGTTAATGCAAAAACTGTTTTCAATTTATGTCATGGCAAGCATAATTTATGAATATCCTGAGAAATCATCTTTTATGCAAGCACCAACACAAGTCATGAATAGTTATGAAAGAAGGCCAAATGAATGACGTTTATTAAGAGATTAAGTTAGAGAGAGAAATGTGGGCTCTACATCCCAAGGCCAGGCCTGTGACTGAGCCCATACTAGTCTCCTGTCCCTCAGGTTGACAGAGCCCACATTTCGGCATATACCACATTAGCAGTATTGTTATAGATATATACAACATAATTACTACTGTAATCACAGTAGACCTTAGGCACCGTACCGTACTAACCAAGCACACCATTTATTCACCTAACTATAATCCCAACTACCTGCTGAAGAGTTTTTTGATCTAATGATGAAGTACCTATTATCGATGATTACACAAGTATTGATTATCCACCCATACTGATTTGAACATCAAAGAACATGATCGGCAATTGGCAAAAAAATTAACTGCAGTGGCAGCTTTATGGGAGTACGAGAACAATTCTAAATATATTCACATGTGGGGCTTGTAGCGGTCTGTAGTTATCAGCAAAATTAATTCCTCAAATATGTTCCCCCAACACTGTTTATGTAATTGTAAGCAAATAAATTTAGCATCATATGTTCTATAGAACAACAGAATGTCTTTATTTGTAGTAAAAACAATGCAACTGCACAAGCTGTTCAATAAACCACACACACACATCATATAGGTTAACTGCATTTTGGCACATGATTATTTATCAATACCTGTTTTATCAGTATGTCTATTCACTGATCACGGTGATAACATAAAAAGGAAAGTCCTTAAATAACAGCCAAAACGTTCACATTTCTAAAAAAATTAACACATCTGCAAAAGCACACCAACACATACACAATGACAATTATATTACATAAATATAATAACAATATTAATATTTAGTAACTAGACTGGAGAAATCGCCAAGAAGTGATGTAGTGGTGCCATCTTGTGTGGCTGTCAACTGCAGCGAGCCTCTACTTGGTGCTTGTTGGATTCAGAGGAAGACCCAATATTTCTAGGGTCTTCTTTGCCTCACTGGTGAATAAAAAAATTTATTGGTGAAAAGATATAAACCATGGCAATGAATGAAAACAACAAGAGTGAAAGACAGAAATTACAGGTCTGCAAAACAATTGGGTCAGAAGAATTGCAGCAGCGAAGAGAATTGAGAAGTGAAGAATGGAAGAATTGAGGGAGGAGGTTGGAGCGAAAGAAAGTTTCAAGAAGAAGCTGGTGATCAGTCAACTAAAATGGGCTGGACACATGGAGTGAATGGGAGAAGAATGATTGACAAAGAAAGCAGGTGCCTGGTGAGGGGAAGGTAAAAGGAGACAGGGTCGACCTAGACTGCGATGGGAAGTCTCATCCCAAACATTTAATGATACAAAGAGGAAAACAACAATAATAATACTATTTTAAATGTCCACTTAAATGTCTCTAATCTTCACACAGGTAAAAATCAGAGATACATCGTAGATGTAACTAATGGGACACCGTCATTTAAAAAATCATCTCAAATTATAGCTACCTTCCTACTAAATAAACATTTTTTTTAAAACTGTAGTTACACCCTCAGCTTTGTCACACTGCTGACGAGTCCTGTACAGATTCTAGGTTGCTATGTCTGTAGTAGTTAGGTGGTTACTTTTCTAATTATTACCGAGTTACCCCGGGATTGGACGGCGAGGAAAGACACCCAGTACTAATTTCAATGTTAGTATATAAATCATATTATAGATTACTGTGGAATTTGCACTGTTTATTGGAAAATATATTGATTGATTGCTGTGGCCTGGTGGAGATACATACTTGGCAAGGGATCCATCCCCTTTCTCTCGCTCCCTCAGGGATCGTATGACCTTCCTCTCCGTACTTCTCAGGGTCGCCAAGGTGCGAAGAATCTGACCAGAACACATGGACAGCTCATGTACAACCTACTGATCAATACTGGTAATTTCACTTGACCTATTGATCAATACTGGTAATTTCACTTGACCTATTGATCAATACTGGTAATTTCACCTATTCACTGCTGCGAACTGGCGCATATTCGTTCGGAGCAGGTCAGTAACTTGATTTTGTGTACAGCTACGGAAATATTCCCAAATAGGATGTCAGCATTCAGATATTTTAAATTGTTGTTAAACATACTGTCATATTAATTCTTAAACTATAGTTTATATTTGCTTTTATTGTATTGATACATAATCAAGTTTTAAATTCAAGTGATTATACCTGCATAATTATCATTTATAACACTTTTCTGTTTTTGTTTATACTGCAACTTTAAATGAGAACATATGATTCCATAAGAACTGCATTTTATTACATTACTGCATAAACATGTGATGATTTAACAACATAACATATAAACAAATACATAGTACAAAACAATCATAAGAACAGCCCTACAAGAACATTGTTCAATCATGTCAGTAATTTTATATAGGCAACAACGAAAAGAACACAACTAAACTGCTAGGCAAACCAATCTTAAAATTCAACTAAATATATTAAGCAATTATTACACGTACCATAAGGCGGACATATTCACTCGAGTCCAAGTCCAACATTTCCAATAACTGTTTGATCACTCTGTCATTTTTCATTCTCAGAGTTCCCTGTAAAAATATAACATATGTCCTGATAATTGTTTCAGACTGGATTTATACTGAATTGCGTATTTTTTTTTAAATATCAGCAAAATGATAAGTGAGTATAATCCAAATATTAACGTCATATATTTTAAGCACTTTGTAAATATTTGCAATTGTTGTTAAACATCTTAGCTTTACGGCAGTCTGGCATAAAGAGCTATTGGGTTTAATAAGCCACAAAGAGTGTTCACAATTTGAAAGCTGTGCCAGCGAAACGTTCAAATTGTACACAAAACATTTACTTTGTAAACTGTCGCAATTACTCTCAAAGAACATGATACCTCATTCATATTTAAAAAATAACTAAACAATTCCAGTTCCATTAAGTTAAGATGCACCCGGTGTTCAGTGTTACGGTACTCGTATAATGCACTATTAAATAATTAGTTAGTTTATCATGAAGATGTTTATGTATTGTTATTTCTTGACACGAATTGTGTTGCTTTGTTCCAATTGTTATGTAATGTATTTACATGTTTCATATTACTGCTACATCTGAGCTATACTGGATATTATGTATCAATAAAGATTATTATTATTATTTTTATTACTATTCCAGACTCCAGTAACCATATTCATAGACCTCCGAGGTTCTCATGCCTCAAGAAGGTCAAAGGTGAAAGATATTCGTACCAATGAGATGACAGCCTGGGCTCGTACATCTTCCCTTGGGGCCTCCAGTTTCCTAAAACAGACAAAGTCAGTGGTCTTCAAAACTTGGTAAATTTAATACAAATATCTTTCACTTACTTTAACTCACGACTGATACAACATTTTTATAATATTATGTTGCATATATATATATAGATATATTTTTTCTACTAATAATCCTGGCATGTTGACTTATATCCCTTGCAAGCTAATCAGAATAATTGAAGGTAATTTTGTTAATTGTAGATAACATAAAATTAATGTACAAAAAATCACGTTATTTAACGAGCAGAATATCAAACAATAAATTATAAAAGAATTCAGGGTACGATAATTCTACAAGTAAACAAACTGTGCCAGTTGATAGAAAATTAAACACGTACCGAATTAAAACCACTAGCATACGCTACTTCAAAGTAGCTACCGTCCTCATTATTGAGCCACACACATATCTAAAACTTGTTTGTGTTAACTCAGAATGATGGCAGACGTAATAAAATGACAGGCACATAAGTAGAGCCTGGCACAAACATTGCACATTTGAAAACAACTGGTATAGGACTAACTTTTCTATCGTCTCGCAGGCACGTGGGTACAACTGTAGAGCCGCCAACACCATGGCTACTTCATTCCGTACTTCCTACAATGTAACAGGTAAACCACTAAGACACTATACACATATGTGACTGTTATGGTAAAAGTGTAGCTTTATTGCCCTGGACAACAATTATATTACTATAAAATTACAGAAATGAAAATGCTGTGTGCTACTGTTTTATTCTTTTTTTGTTATATTATATTTAGTAACATAATGTGTAATTTCATACAAGCCCTGTTCCTGGTGCAGCCATGGTTCATATTATCAACAGAAACGTACTTCCTTTTATTTCCTGCAACAATAACTTCTGAAGATAAATGAGCTGGATGCAATTCTATGCCACACATTTTTAGCTGCAGGAATTTGATATATATTATGGAAGTGAAGATCTTATAATACCATTGTACAGTGCAAGCCTAACTTTCTAGCTCCACTGAATAATGGACTATAGTATGCTCCAGGTAAAACACATCTTTTGTATTCAGTTCCCAATGTATAGCCGAATTACATTATACATAGTCCTGGCCTCAGTGGCTCCACCATTCGGTCAGGCAGGTGTAACAAAACTAACAACATGCTAGTCTCACTTAACCGACTCTCGCCTGGCTGCATGACTTCACCAGGAAAATAGTCTGGCTCAGAATCGCGTTTTCACTGCCCACTTGTTGACAGCCATGAGAGCTGCCACCTAGTGAATATGCATGTGATTAAAAGGCACTAAAAAAGTTTAATGTCGGTTTATTTTGTGTGTGACATGTTTCAAGATAAGTTTAATGTTGAATTGTTGTTATAGTATAGTATTATCTGATAAAAGTGTATCCTTATTTATTTTGTTATTTCATAGTTGGCCTGGGAGCCAATCATCGTCTCTACCCGAATCTGGGGTACAGGTAACACTGACAGGAGCTTAATAATCCAGGCCATATGAGGGGCCAATGCTGCCACCTCACACGGCCTGGATATTCGAGGCTAACAACATGTTACCAGATGTTACCATGGTCCTGGTAAATGACAGTATCCGTGCTGCCACCTAGTGACCAAGTACTCAGTCAGTTGTATACTTGTACTCGCATTAAACACAGCAACACCAATCACAAAAACTAGTTAGCTGTACACTCTTCAATTAACTATTTATACTAAAAAACATGCTAATGAAATGCACATTATTCTCCATTGCGCTCAAACACATTCAGCAAGATATGTTTTCAAACGGTGCAACCTCAAAGACTACCAATACAACAAAATACCCCTAACAGTACTGCAAATAGATCAAGCTTTAAATTCACACACATCATGCAATTACATATACGAGGCATTAAAGTACAGCTTATCTTTGAGTGGTGTTGGGTGGTTGGAGACCACGACAGATCAACCAGTTGCAAGCGGTTGGGGTGTAAAAGGTTGTGGGTGTAAAAGGTTGGGGTGTAAAAGGTTGGAGGTGTAAAAGGATGGGGGTGTAAAAGGTTGAGGGTGTAAATGGTTGGGGGTGTAAAAGGTTGAGGTGTAAAATGTTGGGGGTGTAAAAGGTTGGGGTGTAAAAGGTTGGAGGTATAAAAGGTCGGGGGTTTAAAATGTTGGGGGTGTAAAAGGTTGGGGGTGTAAAAGGTTGTGGGTGTAAAGGGTTGGGGGTGTAAATGGTTGGGGTGTAAAATGTTGGGGGTGTAAAAGGTTGGGAGTGTAAAATGTTGGGGGTGTAAAAAGTTGGGGTGTAAAAGGTTGGGGGGGGGGGTAAAAAGTTGGGGTGTAAAAGGTTGGAGATGTAAAAGGTTAAGGTAGCCAAGACGTTGCACAGTATCAGTCTACCTTGTTAGGGTCATCCCACAGTCTCTTCTCCAGGAGTTCATAGACAAAGTCCGTCTGGTGGTCCGCACATACATACTTCTTCCCTGAAATAGTCATCTACTATACACAGAACTTAGAATCATAGAAACACATGTTTAATGTTCTGAACAATTGTGCATAATAACTATACAAAGCAAGTCAATGGTGTTCTGATGAAAACTTGTGACTTTATGAGCAAATTTACTTTTTGACATAAAATTGTAGAGGGCAACATTGCATTTGTTCTTACTTAATAATGTGACATTCCAAGTACAAGTTACACAAAATGCCCTGCAACAATACTAACAATACATACAAAGATACAAAATTAACTTGTTTTGATCTCTTTACAAAATGCTTCAGTATTATTATAAATAGAACCCTCCTAATTGTAATCTTTGCACAGTGAATTATGCAACTAAGGAACACGTCTCACCAAGATGGATGAGTAGATTGGCCGCCTCCTTTCTCAACCTCCACGCTGGAGAACGCTGTAGCTGGACCAGGGCAGCCACAACAACGTCTTGTTCGTGGTAACACATCTGTTTGATGAGCATCTTGAGAGCCTGTCAACATCACAAGGTGGTTACTAGAAGGCCTGTCAACATCACAAGGTGGTTACTTGAGGGCCTGTCAGCACCAAAAGGTGGTTACTTCAGGGCCTGTCAACATCACAAGGTGGTAACTTGAGGGCCTGTCAGCATCATAAGGTGGTTATATGAGGGCCTGTCAACATCACAAGGTGGTTATCTGAGGGCCTGTCAATATCACAAGGTTGTAACTTGAGGGCCTGTCAGCATCACAAGGTGGTTATCTGAGTGCCTATCAACATCACAAGGTGGTTATCTGAGGGCCTGTCAGCATCACAAGGTGGTTATCTGAGGGCCTGTCAACATCACAAGGTGGTTTTCTGAAGGACTGTCAACATCACAAAGTGGTTATTTGAGGGCCTGTCAACCTCACAAAGTGGCTACATGGCTCTCAGAAACAGACGGTTGATTAATAATAATTTCATACACAAGGTGGTTACTTGAAGGCCTGTCAACATCACAAGGTGGTAACTTGAGGGCCTGTCAGCATCACAAGGTGGTTATCTGAGGGCCTGCCAACATCACAAGGTGGTTATCTGAGGGCCTGTCAACATCACAAGGTGGTTACTTGAGGGCCAGTCAACTCCACAAAGTGGTTATCTTGAGGGCCTGTCAACATCACAAGGTGGTTATCTGAGGGCCTGTCAACATCACAAGGTGGTTACTTGAGGGCCTGTCAACACCACAAAATGGTTATCTGAGGGCCTGTCAACATCACAAGGTGGCTACATGGCTCTCAGACACAGACGGTTGAATAATTGAATATGTGAATAATTTCATACACTACTGGGGCCAGTTTCATGAATGGCTAACAACGTTTACCTAATGCTAAGGTCACTCTCTTAGTAAATTACATATTGAAATATGCAAACACAGGAGTTTATACAGATGTAATTTTGTAACTTCACGTAGGCTTCATGAAACCGACACCTAGTATTTAATCAAGTTTGTTTGTTCTTGGCATACTTTTAAAATCTTTCATAATACCACATGATAGTCTTCCAAATGCATGTGAAGCCACACCTTACTCTATGTACCAACAACAATGTGTCTGTATGTGTGTGTGTGTGTGTGTGTGTGTGTGTGTGTGTGTGTGTGTGTGTGTGTGTGTGTGTGTGTGTGTGTGTGTGTGAGTGTGTCTGTATGTGTGTGTGTGTGTGCGTGTGTGTCTGTATGTGTGTGTGTCTGTATGTGTGTGTGTGTGTGTGTGTGTCTGTATGTGTGTGTGTGTGTGTGTGTGCGTGTGCGTGTGTTCGTGTGCGTGTGCGTGTGCGTGTGCGTGTGCGTGTGCGTGTGCGTGTGCGTGTGCTTGTGAATGTGTACATGTATGTGTGTCCTATAAAACTAAGGAATCAGTGGAAACAATTCTGTCTTGTCACACCAGCATCCAAGAAAATGGAGGTGTGGCTAAATTTCCCATCTCTCACGATCTAATAAGGCCAACCTCCCACTTATGACATTATGTGGTACAGGGGCTGGTTTCATGAAGCGTACTTAAATTTATGCAATTACTTCATATCACGTCTTGCATAAGCTCCTATATTTGTCTATATAAAAAAATCGCGTCATTTACTAAGACAATCATTTTAGCATTAAGAACGTTCTTAGCCACTTCATGAAACCAGCCCCAGGTCTCAAACCCCTATATCCCATGTGTAGCTCAGCCCTAATGTGATTGACAGTCCTACCTCGGCCCTGATGGGTGTGACAGTCCTGCATCGGCCCTGATGTGTGTGACAGTCCTACCTCGGCCCTGATGTGTGTGACAGTCCTACCTCAGCCCTGATGTGTCTGACAGTCCTACCTCGGCCCTAATGTGTGTGACAGTCCTACCTCAGCCCTGATGTGTGTGACAGTCCTACCTCGGCCCTGATGTGTGTGACAGTCCTACCTCAGCCCTGATGTGTGTGACAGTCCTACCTTGGCCCTGATGTGTGTGACAGTCCTACCTCGGCCCTGATGTGTGTGACAGTCCTACCTTGGCCCTGATGTGTGTGACAGTCCTGCCTCGGCCCTGATGTGTGTGACAGTCCTGCCTCGGCCCTGATGTGTGTGACAGTCCTACCTCAGCCCTGATGTGTGTGGCAGTCCTACCTCGGCCCTGATGTGTGTGACAGTCCTACCTCAGCTCTGATGTGTGTGACAGTCCTACCTCGGCCCTAATGTGTGTGACAGTCCTACCTCAGCCCTGATGTGTGTGACAGTCCTACCTCGGCCCTGATGTGTGTGACAGTCCTACCTCAGCCCTGATGTGTGTGACAGTCCTATCTTGACGTGTGTGACAGTCCTACCTCAGCCCTGATGTGTGTGGTAGTCCTACCTTGGCTCTGATGTGTGTGACAATCAAATCTCGGCCCTGATGTGTGTGACAGTCCTACCTCGGCCCTGATGTGTGTGACAGTCCTACCTCGGCCCTGATGTGTGTGACAGTCCTACCTCAGCCCTGATGTGTGTGGCAGTCCTACCTTGGCTCTGATGTGTGTGACAATC
Source organism: Escarpia spicata (assembly GCA_963995525.1). NCBI lineage: Eukaryota > Metazoa > Annelida > Polychaeta > Sabellida > Siboglinidae > Escarpia > Escarpia spicata. Next base: position 16,812,702 of record OZ023210.1, read on the forward strand.
ATATCTCGGCCCTGATGTGTGTGACAGTCCTACCTCGGCCCTGATGTGTGTGACAGTCCTACCTCAGCCCTGATGTGTGTGGCAGTCCTACCTTGGCTCTGATGTGTGTGACAATCATATCTCGGCCCTGATGTGTGTGACAGTCCTACCTCGGCCCTGATGTGTGTGACAGTCCTACCTCAGCCCTGATGTGAGTGTCATCGGTCTGCTCCAGGACCTGGCTCAGTTTCTCCTGTGCGTTCTTGTCCTGCACACACAACTTGCCGAGACAGACGGCCGCACGGAATGACACAACGTCCGTGGAGTCGGAGTTCTTGCACAGCAGGCTGAGCACCTTCACCAGCTCGGGAAACACTTCCGCTTTCTGCAAGGCGACAAAATATAACAATAATTGAAAGACGACCAAATATAACAATGATGTAAGGTATCTTCTTTTGCGTCTAAATCCTTGGAAACCAAGTTCAGAGGTGCATCAAAACAAAAGAGTTGGTAAATCTCAAAATCGATAAGCAGTATTCAAGTCCTGAACAGATGAACAGAAATATAAAATCAGTGTCCAAAATATTTATCAGTTAGATTGAGGGATTTCACCGTAGCGCACCACCGACCTTTATATTCTATGTGATTTCTGGAAACTGCAATTCATGGGATTATACAATGGACATGTGATCAACATAAAGCTATGTTTTTTGATGATATTCACCTCAATATGCTAAAATTAAACAGATAACGGTTAAAATGTATATTTTTATTTTGGTTCATATTTGAGTGGAGTAAATATAATATGTGCTATGATGTTAGTGTAGACATATTATATACTACCTGTACATGACATTAATGTGTATAATAGCAATTTTTTATTGACACCATAAAATGTTGTATGTTTAATAAACACACCCTTAAAGTTGCATACTGAACTAAACTACAATTTCAACAATTTTAAAGAAACTGTATGTACAACACGAACAATATTTACTTACTTTATCGTACTTGCTACCGCGTGTCTCACTGACATTTGATATGATATTTGATAAAATTTGCTTTTGCAAAATTACCGGTCACCAGGTTCGGCCATTGGAATAGTAATAAAGGCAAGTGGACATAATGTTTAGTTTTTTGTGCCATTTTATCTTGAAATTCAATATTATAATATTATATGAAATAAGATTATACTGAGTTGAGGAATGTAACTGTAATATATGGGCCCGGAAATTTTTCTATAAACGATGGACGACCTTAGAATGCACCTCTAAGCTGACAGCCGAACCGTGAGTCGTACCTTGTTAACAAACTGTACGTTCTTGCCGTCAATGATGTGTTCAAGGAGGTCAGCCTTTGTCTCCCTGCTCCCATTAATGAGGTGTTCCAAGACCTGCTCCAACACCTCCTCTTCCCACAATCCTGGCAACGTGAAACTCGGGTTCACTCCACGTATCAATTGCGCTTCATCCCACATCCCCGGGAAGTTGGGAAGTGGATTTTATTCCACGTAATTCAAAAAGGCTTTGTCAGGAAAAAAAATTTGACTTTTGAAGGAGTAAAACTGAAGGAGAAAATGTAAAATAGCAATAGTGATTTTTTCAAATGAAAGAGTAAAGGGACAGAAAGTCTTTCCGTAACTTTCTGTCAGCCACCACCTGTCTCTCTCTGTCTTCCCCTGATTCTCAGCCACCCCCTGTCTCTCTCTGTCTTCCCCTGATTCTCAGCCACCCCCTGTCTCTCTCTGTCTTCCCCTGATTCTCAGCCACCCCCTGTCTCTCTCCGTCTTCCCCTGATTCTCAGCCACCCCCTGTCTCTCTCTGTCTTCCCCCGATTCTCAGCCACCCCTTGTCTCTCTCTGTCTTCCCCTGATTCTCAGCCACCCCTTGTCTCTCTCCGTCTTCCCCTGATTCTCAGGAGGCACATGAGAGGATTGGGGGAGGATGAAACATGGCGAGAAGAGGCTGCTGACAGAAAGTTATGGAAAGAAAGAACAGAACAAAGGTTTGACAATACCTCACCCCTGTACACGGATCAGGGAGGAAGAACAGAGCGAAACATACATAGCCTGAATCCAGGCATACAGACAGGAGTTGTACTCTCTACAAACAGTGAGACAAGCCAAGCAGAGAGCCAACATTCTGCACATTCACAAGGCTGCATCACTACTGATCCTTGGTGCCAGGAACCAGCGAATGCATCATATCCCTTTCACATATTTAATTAGCATCACGCATTAAAAGGAAGGTACATTCTTACATAAAGTGGTATCCCATCTTAGGAATGGTCAAAGTGCTTTACACTTTACTCCCTGGCAGATCTGTTCATCAAACACCATCTTGACTTCTCTGGGAAGCATTCAGCCATGCCGCAATTACTGCGCAAAGACTATTCATATATATAAATATTCACCACTACCTATAGCCAGGTACTCATTCATACAGCTAAGTAAACCAGAGCAACATAGAGTGAAAGAACTTGCCCAACTTTTGCAAGGTTTGACAAGGCAACAAGAGGCTTTGAACGTGTGCTTTCTCGTTTCAGAGTCCGAGGCTCTTTAACACTGCGCCACTGCGCCCCACATGCTGTGTGCACACATTAAGTGAAAACAAACAGCTTTGTACTACGGAACCTTACTATTAAGGTCAGCCTCGGGACTGGGCCAAAGTGACCTGAATAGCGAGGTGACTATATTAGTGGGAGTAACTTCACATATTTTACTCTTATAATAAGTTCAGATTATCCTGGGGTGACTGTTCTTGCAAGGTGGCTGTATTACCAAGGTGGCTGTATTTCCAAGGTGGTTGTATTACCATGGTGGCTGTATTACCAAGGTGACCATACGTAAAAACGAGGTTCAACTGATCTGCACTGAAGATTTGCTAATTTTAAATACATTAAAACTTTAACATACAAAACTGTCACAATGTTCAACTTACCCAGAGTTATGAGTGACTTCGCGGCTTCATATCGGACTCGATCACATTCGTCGCTCTTCACGCGTTCTCGCAATGCAAACAGCACCATTGTATCGCAACACTTCAGCGCCCCCAACTGGCGGGCGGCGTTAACACGTTCCTCGACATTGGGGGATACCAAACTGTTGTGGATGATATTCTGTCAAATGTAACAAATGGAAAGGGTTCAAAACAAGTAAAGTTCACATTCCAGATCAGTGAAGGAACGTGCACAAAACCTGAAAATTCATTCAATAATTCAGCACATCACGAATCAGGTTGGTTGATGCTCAAATACGTAGTGCATGAAAAGTGTAATATGATCAGTTGGTTTATTAAAAGATGGCATACTTTTATTAAAATTATCGAAATAATTATTTTGTATAATAGTGCAACGTGTGAAAATGTAAAAAGTCACAAGGTACAGAATATGGAGCCAGCAATTTGTTCACCAAATAATGATCAGACCTGGTAAAAATAATTATAACAATGATTTAGCCAAAATTATATAATACGTTTGTAATGACTAATTAGCATGTCATAATGGATATTAGATAATCTGTTTTTACTAAATTAATCTGAAATTAGAAGGGTGAAAAAAATGTAATTGTGGAAGGGCCTTTATAATAAGGCAAACATGTTTACACCTTTGAACACATGACAAAGGTTTTGACATTATCATACCTTCTTCACAGTTGTACCTGGAAGCTGTTGTCCACCTGTAAAATATTCTACTTATAAAATATTCTTAAATTTAGAAAAATGACCATCAAATAAACTGTCAACAGTAAAAAAAAAATTTCTCATGGCAATTTTGCCATTTAATGATAAATAATAATAGTTCAATATAAATAATAAATGATGTCCTTCACCTTGACCCTCTCCCATTTCAGGCCAGAATGCTCCAGTGCACCAGACTTTGGTTTCATCTCGTTCCATCTGTCATCAGCTGTAAAATGAAAGTGCACACAAATGCACATTTGTATCCGACATTAATTAACAAGATAAGTGTTTGTGTGCGTGCGTTTGACACTGTGTCTGTGTGTGTATGTCTGTATGCGTGTGCGCGTGCGCGTGCATGCATGCCTGCGTGTTCTTGTTGTGCCACAGCCTGACGTTTATTCTGATGAAATATCGTGAAATTTTGAGTGTTGAGAAAACTAATGCTGGAAACACGATGACGGTTATGCTTGCTTTGTTGCTCCAAGAATGGGCATACGCTAGTATTATAATCTGTCAGCATGTGATGTGTCTACACAAGACTGTTCTAGTCTCGCCACCTGCTGTAATCTTCACCACTGCCGCCGCCAGAGCAAATGTTGTCTTCAATGTCGGTGCAGGTTTCTTCCTGGAAGAACACCCAACACTTATTAGGCACAACAAATGAAGAACTGGCAAGGAAAATGAAAGGAATGTGTCCAATGGATATACTATTTAAAGGTGAAAGAAACATACATAGAAATGACAAAGAGAAGATCTGGTGTATTTACAAGAAAAGTGAACGGATGACTTTACACGTGGCAGAAAAAGAGCTGAGTAGGATCACATATTTGGTTCCAGTCTTTCAACTTGAATATTTTGTTATAAATCTTATGGTAATATATTAAAATAACTTTGTCTTTTCCTCATATCTTAACATAATATCATCAATTTGCAGTAACATGTTTTTCTCACTAGGTGGTACTGTTGTAGCAATTTATTGCAAAATTATGTCCTTTAAACATGCATCAGGGTCAATTCAAATTCTGGAATTTGATTTGATTTTTTTGTAAGTTAGTTGGAATTGCATTTTTTGCAGCAGCAGACATGAGCCAATGAACTTGACTTATTCGAGTGACATTGCATGAACAATAGTGATGTTTTTATTCGATCTGATAACATACAATTTAAAGAATAAATTAAACTGTGTTAAAACTGTGTACAAATTATCGGGAATTGATTTGTTCAAGGGGATTTTTAAAGTTGGAATTGCAAATGATATTTTAGAATTGGTATTAGAGTAGCTTTTTTGCAAGGTGGAATTGGTAGATTTTTTGGAATTAAATAGAACTGGAAAAACGAAAATTTCCCCTTGATGGAGAAAAGAGGTCATAACATCACAACTCATCAAACCTATGTGATGACAATGAAGGATAAAGAAGATGGTTTGACTCACTCTTCCTCTCTCCTCCTTCTCTTCCTCAGCCTCTCCCTCTTCTTTCGTTCCTCCTCTTCCTTCATCTGCAGCAGCTTCCGTTCCTCCCCACTCAGGCCAAGTTTAGGTTTGTACAGACTCGATGTGAACTTGGTCTCGTTGTAGAGGTTGTGCTGGTTGACTATCCTCTGGGGTGGCTCCGTACATTCTCCCGGGCGGAAGTGAGATGCCAACGCCGGCAACTCTTCCTTCGTTACCTGGTGACAGACATTTATTATTGACAGGAATGGGATGATTGTGTATCTGTAGACAGATCTGGAGGGATTGGGTGAGGAGTGGAGAATGAGAGTGAAAGTTAGAGGGGAGTGGAAACAGGTGGTAGGAAGGCAGTGCAAGAACAGTGAAGGGAAAGAAAACAGAAATCGAGGACTAACATCAAGGCTGGCTTCACCCCGGACATTCAGGGAAAAAAGATAAAAACAACAACAAGGAACATATATATTAGACATAACAAAATATTCAAGACATAAACCATAACATTTTTAATTTAAATAAGAAACACAAACTGATAACTATATTTTATAGTATAAAAAAAAAAATGAATGGGAGATGCTTAAATGTAATCATAGGAGCCACTCACTTCTTAATTTCTAAAATGGTTTAACTTTTAACTTAATTAAAGAAAGACTCTTGAGTAATGATGATTATAAAGGATGTTTATATATTTAAGTAATACACACATGGATACGATCGAGACCATACACTTCAAAAGGTGCTACTCTCAACTATAAAGCAAGATCAACCAGCAACAAACCAAGTCGGTCATGCATGACCAAGTCGGCCATGCATGACCAAGTCGGCCATGTGTGACCAAGTCAGCCACGTGTGACCAAGTCCACCATGTGTTATAAAGGCAGCCATGTGTGACTGAAGCAACAGGAAGCTGACTGAGCCACCAGAATCAAGACAGAAAATGGAAACAGACACTGCCACACAATACCCAACACATTACTGTGATGTTGAATACTTACTATTGTACGATGCTGACACTTATCAGGATAGGGAAGGGGTTTCGGGTAGTAGATCAGCCTTCCTGACATTGATGATCCCAGTCTCTCCTTGTCTAGTGGGGGGAATACCACTGTTTCCCTTGAGCTTGCCCGAGTTACTCCAAATCTGGCAAGAGTAGGCTGCAATTGCAATACATAATGGGTCAGTTTGAAATGTTACAGAAAACAAACTATGATTAGATCCATGGCCAGATACATCATTGAAGCAATGTGAGAATGCACTGGACCATGACCAGAGTTCTGTTTGGAGAGAAAGCAAGAAACCATTACCATATCCCTTTTGGACAGAAAGCAACAAACACAATGTTTGACTTATAACATCATCTGGTTCAACATCAGATGTTTAGATTTTTTTATTATATTTAATACAATAGTTAACATCACTTACCTGTGCCAAAGACGGCGAAGGAAAATCTCTTTCACTCATCTCCACTGAAGCAATAAGCAACCATAATTATATTCACCTGTATAACTACACTTTGTTAAAAATATGTAGTCCATATTGAGAGCAATAGTTATAGGATATTACTGCAATGTACTGTGCAATGATTGTTTACTATCTGTTTGAGATAAGTAACATATAACTTGAAATACATGTGCATGTGTGCGTGCATGCGTGCTTGTGTGAGTGTGTGTCTGTGTGTGGGGGAACGAGTGTGTGTGTGAGAATGTGTGTGTGTGTCTGTGTGAATGTGCAGGTGTGTACAGGTGTGTGTGTGTGTGTGCTACTGTTGTTGAATCAATACAAAACTTATTATATCAGATACATACGTGCATATACCGTGAAGTTATAAAGGAAATACTGCACAATTGTATGTGCAACTTGAATATGTAGGATGGGGTGACAGGGTAGTTGAAATACAATCCAGATCTGTGCACATCGATTACACAATTTGCTGACCATGTATTGGAATGTCTGTATTGAACTTCCAAGCAAATATACATAAATTAGTAAAAGCATGTAAAGATGACAAGACAATGTATTATGGTAGATTTGTGCTTACATGCAGCAAGTACATCCTACTGAATTTGTAAATATGTTAAACAAATTTAGAATGTTTGTCTTGTTAAAAACGATCCAAAACAAAATGATGACACATTTGGTACGTCTTTCAGGCACTCAAGACTTGGGAAACTAAGTCTTAATTAAGGCTGTTAAACACATCAAAGTGGGATTCAAACATTCAAGCATTCAGCAAGTCAAGCAGTATCTTTGTACATGCAAAATTTCACACTGTGAGTTGTATCAAATTGTTGTTAATATTTATTATCTGCTGGACAAGTTATTAAGCAAAATACAAACGTGAAAACATATCTTTATAAACAAACCTTTCTCTACAATCAAAAAAGAAACATGTCTATTAGTTAACATAACCAGGAACTATTGAATTGTGTAATACACTTAAATGGTAATTACACATATCAATTCACATTACACCAACTGAACGCTTGACTATAATTTTCTATACAGTTTACGCATATTCATACAATTCATACGACTTTGGAACACACTACCTGTAGATATTAAAAATGCAACATAATTGAATATGTTTAAGCATAAAACCAGGAAATGCATAATTGGCATTAATTAAACTAATTGAACTATATCTGTAATGTGATGGATTTTAATCATTACTTTCCCTTACATTATCTCTAGCTTTATTTAAATGAAGTCAACCTGAAGCTATTACGTTGACTCGGCTGTGTAACATTTATATACATATATACAGGAGTGTTTAAAGGAAGATGTGGGTCTAGAGACAGAGGAGCTGAAGACAGCAAAGGCAGACAGAGGGATCTGGAGATGGATGATTGAAGCCACTAATGTTCGACCCCCGTGGCCGACATGAGTGAGTGAGTTTGAGTGTACTATATTTAGTTTGATTTATTAGGCTACCAGCTCGATAAGTTTTTAACTTCTCTGGTAGACACCTCATCTGTGTTGCTTTTGTCTTGAAATATGTTGTATATTATGTGGATGAGGAAATAAATTTACTTACAATGAAAGCTGCCCCCAAACATTATCAGAAAACACAAATTGTATCAAACATTAACTTGCTAGAACAAAAACTAAATTGAGATCTCTGAGACAAATTTTAACAGACAGTAAATTTATGGAACCTTACAGAAATGTCTATTAACAGTACATACCCTTGCTAACTGCCTAGTGACAATACAAACCCCTGCTGACTGTACCATTAAGAACCAATACATACCACTGCTGACTGTACCACCTAGAACCAATACCAACGCCTGCTGACTGTACCATTAAGAACCAATACATACCACTGCTGACTATACCATTAAGAACCAATACATACCACTGCTGACTGTACCACCAAAAACCAATACATACCACTGCTGACTGTACCACCAAGAACCAACACATACCCCTGCTGACTGTACCACCAAGAACCAATACAAATCCCTGCTGACTGTACAACCAAGAACCAATACATACCCCTGCTGACTGTACCGCTAAGAACCAATACATACCCCTGCTGACTGTACCACAAAGAATCAATACATACCCCTGCTGACTGTACAACCAAGAACCAATACATACCCCTGCTGACTGTACCACCAAGAACCAATACATACCCCTGCTGACTGCACCACCAAGAACCAATACATACCCCTGCTGACAGTACAACCAAGAACCAATACATACCCCTGCTGACTGTACCACCAAGAACCAATACATACCTCTGCTGACTGTACCGCCAAGAACTAATACATACCCCTGCTGACTGTACCGCCAAGAACTAATACATACCTCTGCTGACTGTACCGCCAAGAACTAATACATACCCCTGCTGACTGTACCGCCAAGAACTAATACATACCCCTGCTGACTGTACCGCCAAGAACTAATACATACCTCTGCTGACTGTACCGCCAAGAACTAATACATACCCCTGCTGACTGTACCGCCAAGAACCAATACATACCTCTGCTGACTGTACCGCCAAGAACCAATACATACCTCTGCTGACTGTACCGCCAAGAACTAATACATACCTCTGCTGACTGTACCGCCAAGAACTAATACATACCCCTGCTGACTGTACCGCCAAGAACCAGTCTACCAAGGTAATCATCTTTGGTCTTTTCAACAGACAGAAGTGCCGCTTCCTTGACCTTGCGATACATCTGATGCACTCGTACTGACAACTTGTCCAGGGCGATTTTCTGTAATGCAACCCCAGCAGATGTGCATGTTTTATAGGGTGCATTCATACATACTAGTACTACATAGAAGATTACTTTACATCTAACCAATCTGATTTGTGAGTAAACAAGTTTCTCTGCTCAGTTTGATTGTGAATACATTCAGATTAACCACTATTTTTTACATTCTGAACATCGTTATAATTACAGGTGATGCTGAGTTACCTGTGGCTGCATATTTATGTTTTAACATTGTGACAAATGTGTGTTTAGGGCTATATTTCAGAACCAACAGAAATGTCAGCTTCTGAAATATCAAAACAAACAACCAACAATTTTTAAATCAATGTAAACTGTTGTATCATTAATTGCTCCCATTGACAGAGAAAGCAACTGATGGCAGAATAGTACCTTAAGAATAATTTTGATATGTAGTACCGGATAAAGAAATCTAATTAGCTATGTTCAACATAATGCCTGTTTTGAAGAATTGAAACATGTCGAACACAGGTAGACTTACATGATACTTACATGAACGTCAACGATGTCACTTCCTTTTCTCCTCTGTCGCCATGGCAACTCAACACCAGTACTCTCAGCTACAAAGAAGATGAGATGCATGGGCCAGTATTGAGGTAGTTAGACGGGTGACTAATAGCCACAGACACTGCACTAACTCAGGAGAGAAAGAAAAGGAGGGCAAGGTTCCTCTTCTTTAGAACATATCCGTTCTCTGTACAGCCTTCGGGTCACTAGGCGGACATTATAATGATTACAACGTTTTACATTTTTAACTTACTTAGTAATTTTAACTTGGTTTTATTTACCTCTCTGCTCAACTTGTATCTTGACCTAATGTATATACTTAATTGAGATGCTCATTCAACAGATTTATTTAAAGGAAATAAAAATAAGGCAGCTAAAATCCTTTTTCCGTGTGTACACAAAGTTTAACATTGTATGTAACATTTGACAACATTAACAAAATACAGAAAAATACATTTGTAGCATAAATTCGATTTTATACCCGTCTGTGAAGCAATTCCCGCGGAAAATAAAATTTTTATGAGCTAGGCGATCACGTGGTATCGTGATGTCACTTATGACACACACTCGCATCAGGCCGACCCTTTCCATGCATTCAGAGCACTTTACAGGTATAGCTTTTGGGTCGGAACGAGTGTCAGAATGAGTTATTGTGCAATATTCCGATGTAATACAAACACTAATCATCATAGAGGAACAAGCATGGGGTGGTCACATGTTTCGGTGACTGGTGGCGTAATGGTCCCACTTATAGGTTTAGGCTAAATCTTGATATAGTGTAACTCTTCAGCAGGTAGTTGGGATTATAGTTAGGTGAATGAATGGTGTGCTTGGTTAGTATGGTACAGTGCCTAAGGTCTACTGTGATTACAGTAGTAATGCTGTTGTTTTATATATCTGTATAACAATACTGCTAATGTTGTATATGCCGAAATGTGGGCTCTGTCATCCAGAGGTACAGGAGACTAGTATGGGCTCAGTCACAGGCCTGGCCTTGGGATGTAGAGCCCACATTTCTCTCTCTTTAACTTAATCTTTTTAATAAACGTCATTCATTTGGCCTTATTTCATCATTATTGTGTTGGTGCTTGCATAAAAACAGTTATCTTATGGTTCCATATGAATCGAATTTTATTCAAAACAATGAATGCGAATGGGCCTACATGTCGACTAGGATTCGCCGAGCTTGGCCTTGGGCTCGTTTTCAGAACAATTATATCGAATGCAACCAACGGGAGATAATCTACACCAATAAACTATAAGATATTGTATCCAGCTACAGAAAATAATGTGTATAATCTCATAATATCACTAGAATATCGATATATGAAGGAGTTGTACAATCTATCGTAACAACTTAAATCAGTCAGTTGGTAGGTGCGTTGCTTTCTTGTCATTTATTTTACAATCGGGTGATGCCAGTTCAATCCTGACACCATGCAAACCATTGATTTTCTTTACACTTTTTTTCTTTATGTTTTCGCGAACTAATATAAACCAAATCATTTTATATACTATGATGCACTGTTTGTAAATATATTTTTAATTTTTGTAGTAATTATTTATTCGCCACAAAAATGAAAATATGGTCATTATATATATATATATAACGATGTTTCTAAATTTTATTTTTCCTGACAGATCACAATTTGTTTTCACATATATAATTACAGTACATTACCGTACAATATATGTACAATTAATAAATTAGATATCCATTACATTATATTTGTTTGGATAAATCAAATTTAGAAACATTGTTATAATTTATAATGACCATATTTTCATTTTTGTGGCGAATAAATAATTATTTAAAAAATAAAAAATTATTTACAAACAGTGCATTATAGTATAAAATGATTTGGTTGATATTACTTGGTGAAAACATAAACAAAAAAGTGTAAAGAAAATCAATAATTTGCATGGTGTCAGGATTGAACCGGCGTCACCCGATTGTAAAATAAGTGACAAGACACCAACGTGCCTACCAACTGACTGATTTAAGTTGTTATGATAAATTGTACAATTCTTTCATATATCGATATTTTAGTGATATTATGAGATTATACACGTTACTTTCTGTAGCTGGATACAATATCTGTTTGCTATGTATGTTTATTGGTGTAGATTATCTCCCGTTGGTTGCATTCGATATGGTTATTCTGAAAACGAGCCCAAGCTCGTCAAAACCTAGTCGAGTTGTACTAGTTGTAGGCGCAATCGCATTCATTGTTTTAAATAAAATTTGATTCATGTGGAACCGTAAGATAACTGCTTGTTCCTCTAAGATGACTAGTGTTTGTATTACATCGGAATATTGCACAATAACTCACAATGACGCTCGTTTTGACCCAAAAGCTATACTTGTAAACATGCTCTGAATGCATGGAAAGGGTCGGCCTGATGCGAGTTTTAGTCATAAGTGACGTCACATCTCGGTATCCCGAAAAGTGCGTCAAAAATATGCATATTCGAAAATGTCTGGATGCACAGCATAAAATGTGGAATTTAGAATAGAGTTTTTTTTTGGCTTGGTGGACATGAAAATAGATACCAGGATGTAATATAACATGAATTCAAGCAATATGTTTTTTTATTCCATTTAAATTAGTTATTTAACATGTTTATATGTATTTTAAACACACTTATTTTTCTACATATTTTAAAATTAACGTAGCTCTATCTTGTGAGCCTCTGAGCAGGTTTTCAGCACACATGGCACATAACAAATGTATGTTAATAATAAAAATGACAGAAACGGGTAGGCTGGACAAGGCTTAGACTAGGAAGGTCATGTCAATTTTCACTGGAGCTGGTCATAGTAGGAAGTTCTGTCTTGGGATTAGTCTAATTAGGAATGTCTCTTTTCACGAGTACTGACCAGAATACAAAGATCTGACTTCATTGTGGTTTGCCTTGGATCAGAATCAAGATATCACAAAATAATTAGAAACAGTCGTAAACTATGTTGTATGGTTCAATGTATGACACTTGTTTCATTATCAGCATTTGTCCAAATAAGCAGAGAATACTAACGTTCTTCAATGAAGGTTCCCGGCACAGCCATGCCCATACTGTGGTAGGAAAGAGGGTCGTTCTGCAGAAGTGCATCAATGGAGTCACTGAACTTGAAGCGGTGGTGTTCTGAGGCCCAGTACTCGTCTGCCAGCACTGGGGAGGGGGCAGGCTCCTCCAACTCTCCTTCCCCTGGAGATAGAAAAAACACTTATTTTAAGACAATATAGTTGAGTTTCTTTAGTAGTAATGATTGCATATTTTAGCACATTAGTATTTTAAAATATGCGTAGTTTTTATAATAACCTTTGTCATGCACCCCATTACAATTATTTGGATGGGGCGCTATATAAGAAATATAGTATTATTAACACCTATGTCAGCAAGGTTGCGATATTCACCCCTCTGGCTTGACTGGTTAACCATCTGTCTGTCTTAAAGGCTAGTCTTAATTGTCTTGATAGAAGTCATTGACTATCTGGATAAGATATGATTTATTTACTTCTTACTGGCAAATGATCAATTATTGACTGACGTATGTATGATGTATATGCTTGCATATATATTATATATAATATATTATATATATATGTGTGCATATTTTAAGTGTATAAAACCAGATATTTTGCAAAATAGGTCAGTGAAACAGTTATGTAGCAAAATAAAAAGTTAACTGATTACACAGTTTGACTACAACCCACTGGACACAGTATCAAATGATCACCAGAACTGTGGAGAAATTTAATTATTTAAGTACGTTTGAAGATCTTAAAAATATCTAAAAAGCTAAGAAGTATCCACAACCCTGAAGACAAATCAAATGTGAATACCAACAGCATTAGATTCACTCATTGCCCTACTTGACATTACCTGTCTGTATGGTCACCCGACTCTGGCGTCCTGACGACTGAAGTGGCGTGTCCTTCCTCAGCACAGACACAAGTTTCACTTCTGTTTCAACCTCCTCCTCCTCTTCCTCTTGGTCTTCTTCTTCCTCATCCAAGTCCTCTTCCTCCTCCTCCTCACTTTCTTCTTCCTCATCTTCCTCATCACTAGATGAGGTGCTGCTGCTGCTGCTGGAACTGTCACTTAGAGTCGTTCTGTCTCCACTTGGTAACTGAGTGTGTTAAACACAAGCAATTAGCACTGTTTTGTATAAAATAAACAAATTGCATGATTAAAATATATATTTTGGTTAATATATATATATATATATATATATACAGATATATTTTGAATGAAATATAAGTTAACATTTATATATTGTATAAAATATATATTTTGTATATATTGATATATTGTATAAAATACATATTTTGTATAAAATATATTTTTTGCACAAAATAGAATGTACAAACAATATTCTGTATAAAATATACATTTGGGATGAAACATCTGTTGTATACCATAAATCCTGTATGTGTAGCCACACCCCTAATTAAAGCTGCACCTGGACTTTGAGCCAAGACCATTTTAGCTCTGAAAGTGACATACTTCCGTAGCGCACACAAGTAGGAAAACATTATGTGGGTTCCATAAAAGTCATAACGTTGCTATTAATTATCATTAATGAATGAATCAGATATTTTATTGTTAAAAGACATTATTGTAAAGCATCGATAATAACTACATCACATTTTATATTATCATTTGAATATTACTATGAGAATGTTGTCAAAACGGAAAACATAAAAAAAAAATGTCACCATGCTACCAAAATACTTGGGTAGCTGAATGTCCATATATCCAATAAACGAAATGTAGCCATGCATTCAAGCTGTACGGTAAAGCTAAAATTATTAAAATATGTTGAACAGTTTTATTTTTATGCCATTTTATGTAGAACCATGTATAACTGCACAGATGCATTGAAAAGACTACCCAGACTGTAGCTGGTTCTGTAGCTGTGCCAGCTGTGCCGACTTCAAAGGTGTTTGATTGACAGCTCGTAATAATTGTTGTCTCCTGCTTTGATAGTTTGAAAGTTCCAGACCATTGGGTCACCTGCACAGTTGACCAGTGCAATTTACTCCAGTGCAAAGAGGCACTTGTAATGGTGTTGCTTTAACAATCGGGTGAAGCCTGGCTTAATTCAGTAAAGCCAAGGTGTGCTTGTGCTTGGAACTCGGCTTAAAAGATCAACACCTGAAAACATTTGCAAGTGTCTGAACAAAGCAGACAGTTGTTACAGTTGATGTCTGCCATCATATTCAAAGATGTTTGTGCGCGGCCACGGCCTGCGATGCCGACTGCCCAGACACAGATACGTGGGATGACGCCGCCATGTCATTTCAGGCAGCATTCTTTGATAGCGACAACGAAAGTGACTTTGGAGGATTGCAGTTGTGAAATGGGCGATGGCATCATATTTGAATATGTTTGCCCGGTGTGTGCAGCATTGTTCGGTGATGTCAATGACTCAGACGTGGATACATGGAATGATGCCGCCGGAAAGGCATGGCGTTCTTCAACAGTAACGATGACGATGAAAATTACTTCGATGGATTTTAATGTTTTCAATATGTTATGATCTTTGTTTCTGAACACTCTATGTGTTATGTAATGATTTGTTTTGCAATTGGAAATTATAATGTTTTATTGATACATCCGACTTCCTGACAACCCAGTGAGCCAATTTTCACAATTTTTTCGACAGATTACTGTATTTAAAGTAACTTTGCCGTCATCATCACCAATTAAGCAACACATTGCTGTAACTGAAGCTGTTGTTTCAAATACAGGATTTATGGTAAACTATATATATATCCATTTATTTATATATATATATATATATATATGTGTGTATATATATAGATATATATTAAGGTTCCAATTTAAGATATTAAGGGTAACTTTGGAACCTGCTTAAAGAGACAAGTCTACAACTCATGCGTACTTCCAGCGATGACATACGGCGCGGAAACATGGGCACTCACCATCCAGGCAAAGAACAAGCTAGCAGCCGTATGTTAAACATCACATAACGGGAGAGAAAAAACAAACATCTGGGTAAGACAGAAGACAAAGGTCATAGACATGATAGAACCAATCAGAAGACAGAAGTGGACCTGGGCAGGGCACATCAGCAGACTACGAGATAACCGATGGACATCGCGTATCACAACCTGGAGACCTTGCAAAGGGAAACGATCTAAAGGAAGACTGGCGAGACAATGGAGGGACGAACTGGATGAGTACTGGATGTGATAGGGCAAGACAGGCAGATTTGGAAACGAAATGCTGAGGCCTTCGCTTAACCACAGGACACTACAGCTGCACAATGATGAATGATGATGATGAATGATGATATTAAGGTCACCTTTGGGACTGCTCAAAAGTGACCTGAATAGTGAGGTGACCACATAAGTGGGACTAATATCCTATACTTTACTGTATGTGGAAATAATTTGTGACTGTCCTAGGGTGATTTTAATTGCAAGGTGGCTGTATTACCGAGGTGATCATTAGGCGAGGTTCCACTGTATATATATATATATATATGTGGCGGCATGAGAAAACCCGTCGGAAGTCGCACTGTGCTAATTTGACATACAGGCTAAATAACATCAGCATGTATGGTCAAGGTCAAAATTTTGTTTTTAGGCTAATTACATTCTAATACTATTTAACTTTCTTATTTATCAACTATTTCAGCTAAAAGTTAGTTTTATACCATGTTTTATCATATTTATGCAAGCACACTGTCAAAATAATTACTGCTAAAGACTATAGAAAAAAGGTACTACTTCGGCCGCGTTTAGTTACAAGGTTATTTTCGTTGCACTCCCATGTGTCATACATCGTTGGAACCGCTGTGAACCCTGCCGTTGCATAGTGCGCATGAATACATCGAAAGCACATTCTTTGCACATCGCCGGAGTAACTATCATACGAGTATGTTTACGATTTCGAAGAGGGGCGATTTCTGTTTAAGTATTCCGAATTTAGGGGATTTGAGTCGGCAGCGGGCCATCTGGTGTATGTACAAATGTGGTAGGACTTAATTCAAGGAGATAAGCATTCTCATATTTTGTAAATTATATATTAATCTGCATCGGAACAGTTTGACAGCTCGTAGGACCAAAATGGCTTTGAATTCAGAGAAAGTTGTAATGATGCAATGATCCGTGAATTTTCAGACACAGATGTTAGTCGACAGAAATTGGTGAAATGTGCTCCACCTGTAGCTGGTATGCCCCTTGTCATCCAACCAAAGGGCTTAGACCCTAAACGCCAGTGGTATCTCTACCAAGAAACGAGGCAGTTTGTTCCAGAAACATTCCAGGACATTGTTACTCCATTACCAAATGTCCCCAAATCTGGAACTGTAATTGTTGTAAGTGACAGTGATGAATGTGACAGAGATGAAAGTGATGATGACACTGCATCCCCTCCCCCTAAACGTGGTCGAGGTTGAGGCTGAGGCCAGATTCGACGTCGTGGCAGACCCAAGAAACTGTAGTTATTCTCGAATGTAGGTATTCTCTTTCTAATGTACATGTTGGCAAGACATAACAACTCACCAAACATATCGGTAATCAAGAAGACACTTTTGAACAGACGACACTTGTACTTTGCATCTAGTTATGTTTCTAAATTTAGACAATTTTTTCATCTAAAATTCCTGTTGTCATGATGTCATAAAAGACCCAAGAAACCCATATTACGATGAATGTTCATGTGATGCACAGTATACATGTTGAATTGAAATGACAATTGTCCAGAATGACCAACAATAACGTGTTTGTACATGCTTCGTATGTATATGTGTGTATATATATTTGTTTCTGAATATTTATAGAGCGTTTTCTCAGAATCATATTTCTTTAAACATTCCTATATTATGATGTAAAACATGTGATATCTCTGTTAATAATTGCCCGATTTGGAAAAATGTAAGTGTCCTGTAATCCTCAGTCTGCTCTACATGATACATGAACAAACCAGAAATTTTTTATTTTGACCATGTGAAGGGTTTTCTCATGCCGCCACATATATAACAAAAAATATAACAACAAATATATAACATAATTTGTACATATCTACTTTGTGTCTACTCTTCTATTTTTCATACTCTTCGCAATCTAACAGAATCCCTACAAACAATCAGAGCACATGCATATTTTGAACAATAAATATACCAGTGACCAGTGGGTCCTACAGTAAAACAATAGACTAGTATAGTAATGTGTTTGCTCAAGTTAAAAAATGGGCCAAGAGGCCCTGAAGTCCTTTGGACTATATGATGAGTTTGTAATTATTAATGAAATGTTTTTGGTGAATCATAGTTACAGATCATTTAGGGTTATGATGGAAGTAAAATATTGACATGTTTAGTGGAGACTATATGCATGCCAGTGAAGATACACCTGAAAATAAAATATTTGAGTAGACCTTTCATAAAGATTGTATAAATAAAAAATAAAGTAAAAATACTGTAGAATTTTATCCCGATACTCACAAAATACATATACATAGAGTGCATTTTGACTTAAAAACAGTAGCAATTAATGACATAATAGTGATTGAATTGGAGTGAAGTAATAGCTGTAACATGTGTAGTAAAACATCTTAATAATATTCCTTTTAATTCTGGCTAAATACACTTGAACCTTTTTGAGTATACCTAAATATTTTATGTTATTTTATACGTAAGATATTTTATTTTAATCCTAGATCATATTGTTACATTGCATTGATAATTATGTCAATTGCTGTTTTTAAGTTTCTCAGGTTCTGCCAGAGCAGTAAGGATTCCCATTACACATTATAGTTACAGCCCACATGGAGGCATTCAGTTTGACACTGGGACAATGGCAGGCAGAGTGCCTAGGCTAGACCAATACACAGATTTACAGCTGGCCACTCCACTCAGAGCCACCTCAGTGATCAGGGCAAAGTCCACTATCCAGTTGCATCAGTAGGGTGGCTCCCATGATAGCTGCATATAATTGTCTTAATGGGAGCCTCCCTGACCTTACAATGAATATTATATTGTAGTTTATGTGCTTATGATGGTCAAATACTGTCTGTCTGTCCGTCTGTCTGTCATAAACAGAGATCAGCGGGGCTGCAGGAGGGAGCAGCAGAGAAACAGCAGGACAACTTTGCATTATGGCGGGCCCTGAGGTGCCCTTAGAATGATTCAATCAAATACAGCTTTGTTGCATATACTGGCAATACCCTAAGATACATCTATGCAAAATTAGAAAAAAAGTTACTGAACAGTTTTTGAAAATATAGAGCTTTGGAGACTGGTAGGTGGTAATCTACCCTCTTAGCACTAGTGTTCACTGTCAACAACTGGATTCATCCTCCATCCTCTAAAGTTACCAGATTCACCACTGATTCATGGTCAAGTTGATTAGCTCAACTCACCAACTAAGACAACAGTGATAGAAATAAGCCAGAATGTTTACTTGTCTGCTGGACAAATAAGTTTTGAAATCTACTTGTCCATCAAAATTTTAACTTGTCCGAGTGGTTGTCAAGGGAAATCGAAGCTTCGGAAAAAACATTAAAAAGTCTGTCTTATTTTTATGACAACAACACAATGTTCCTGCTGTTTCGTTGCATGTACATCTGAGTGACTTGTGATCAAAGACACAATTTGATTTAATCTGCAAATTTTGAAATTGCAAAATTATATTTGCAACTATTTCTAGGTCCATTATCATTATTATTCATCACGAATATTAAAAGTAAACACGTTACATGATGTATACCAATATTTTAGTGATGCAGATATGAACGCTTTTATTAATAACAAATATTGTTTTCCTTGCTATTTGTTATAATGTTGCAAAAACTGTTTATGTTTAATATGGTATATATATATATGTATATATATATATATATATTATATATATATATACATATATATATATACAAGTGTATATATATATATATATATATACACTTTACAGCAGTGTTATATGTTATATATATATATATATATATATATATATATATATATATATATATATATATAAACAACATATAACACTGCTGTAAAATGTTGACCAGTTTGTCATTGAAGATTCCGCTCAAAAATCAGGTTGCAATTCAAAGCCAGGAAATGTTGTCACAAAAATCAAAATAAACTATATAATCTGATATTATTTTGTTCAACCTCTATGAACTTCAATATTAACAAAGTTCTGTATTTTACAAACGAAGATAATATTCAATTGATCATCAGCAAACAAACGCATATTTTTTCCTAAATGTTATATTACCATTTCAATGATGATAAAACAGTTTTAACGGTGGCCGAATTACATTTACCAGCCGGAATATAATTTATAGAATTAGTTACGTCGTAACGTTGTTACTGCGTGTAGACCGCAGTAGTTGGCGGAAGCTGACATGTCAACGGCGGTTGGCACCCCGTCCCCGGCCGCACGTCTTGCATAATTCGGTTTCAAAAACTTGCAATTTATGGTTAAAATAACTGTTACATAGATACAACAACACTACTGAAAGGACATTAATATTCCATTTATCAACCACCATCATAGATTTACCAGAGAGCCAGTTGCTAGGTTTGAAAATTGTCACCGATCTGGATCAGCTATCGTTCGATGACTTGGAAGACTGTAGTTGACAAACGGACAAGTGCTATTTTGAATGCTGGACAATACACAACACAGTGAGTGACAGTGTCCAGAGTGAGGCCTAAGCAGTGTCCTCTGGTTGCTGAATAGATCAATTAAACCTGCCCCTCAGTCCCAAGTGGGTGACATTTTGCACAAGTGTTCATTAATCCTTAGTGATTGTTCAGAAATGCTACATAGTTCTGAATGTTAAACATAGTTTAACCCGGGTTTAATCCAGTTTAGTCCAAAATGGAGGTTTAGCCCAACCCGGGTTTAACCCGGGGATGGGTTAAACTTGCCAACGTTGTTCACTATCCAGTTATCAATAAACATCAGTGGCGGAAGCAAATCTAATACACAAGCTTACAGCTGCCCAGTGCAGTAGGGAAATACTAGGAAAATTTAGCATTTTGGTCGGCCCTAAACAGCCCCACAAAACTAACTATAGTTATTGTTAAGATGTTTAACCTAGTTCTATTATCTGGCATTGTGCCAACAGATTGGTGTATTGGGATCATTAGGCCTATATACAAAAAGAAGGGGTCAATAGATCACCAGACAACTATCGTGGCATTACACTATTAAGCTGCATAGGCAAGTTGTTTACAGCTTTGAGAAAACAAACTTGTCTCCTTTGTTATTGGCTATTTACCTGAATAATTTTGAACACTGTTACTCATAATTATAAGGGACTTGACATGGCAGGTGGTGAAATTTACCACAACCTTAGTGATAATGATGTAGACATCTTCTTGAAAATGCATGTTCTACTATATGCTGATGACACTAGAATGATTCAATCAAATACAGATTTCTTGTGTATTGCGGACTATGTCAACTATTCTAATGGTTGACATTTGGTTGTTTCAGGTGTCAACTATATTGTGAATCTGTAATTATTAGTCTATATTGATACAATTGATTTACATAGTACCATGTCTACACAAGGCATGGCAAGTGTAAACAGAACAGTAAAATGCATTTGATATCAATAAAGTGTAGGATATTTCACTCTATAGTTGTCTAGAATATTAATTTTCTATGTTTGTTACCTACAGGTGACAATACATCGTTAACCAATAGACACCAAGTCACACCATTTTATAATTAAATGAACATAAAAATAAACACAACTTGCAATTATAGAAAATCAATAGTTTTGAAGATATTGTTTAAAAGCTGGAGGCAACTGTTTAATTTAACAGGGTCAATTGTGTCTGCTCTGCCTGTGACCAATTAAAGATTAGTCAGCAAGTCTCAATGGAACAATGCAGAGTGGAGTGAGGCTGGCCACTGTTTCTGGCACAATACACAAAATCTACTGTTGGGAGTGGTCTCAAGGGCCCTTCTCAAAACCACATCACTAGATAATGTAAAACTTTTGCACTTTGGGGGCCCCTGAGGTGCCCTTACAATAATTCAATCAAATACAGATTTATTGTGTATAGTTGCAGCACCCTAAGATACATCTATGCAAAATTAGAGAAAACGTTACTGAACAGTTTTTGAAAAAATAGGCACAAATTACCAGTTTTTTGGGCCCTTGGGGGCACTATGGGGCCCTTAGAATGATTCAATCAAATACAGATTTCTTGTGCATAGTGGCAGTACTCTAAGATACATCTATGCAAAATTAGAGAAAAAGTTACTGAACAGTTTCTGAGATACGGCAGCTAACGGCGGACGGCAGACGCAGAGTGATGGCAATAGTCCCTTGGACCTTCGGCCCAAAGGACTAAAAAGCGAAACTATTTTCCTTATAACCCAACTTTTTATATCTACTTGCCAAAAGCTATAATTAAAATTCATGTTGCTCCTGAATTAAACTATGCTACATGTATATTATATGTACTTCATAATGTTATTTTACATAAATCACTTGGTATATATAAATTGGGTGTCTCATTATGATAATAAAGACATTTCTTGCTTATCTATAATATTTCACATACAATGTCATGATGGAGTTAGGGTAAACTTATTTAATTGCAAGCAGAAATTAGACACTTAGATTTTTTAAGTAGCTAAGTATGATATCTGTGTTCTTTAACTTGAACAACAAGGTTATGTTACAGTCAGGAGCAAGTCTGTGTTAACAGCATGGCTTAATTAACTTACCCGTCTGCTTGCTTTTTCAGCTGTGAAACTTGATTCTGCCGAGTTGACTTGGGGGTAGGGGGCGTGGTAGGGGGTGTCAGAACGACATTGTGTCAAACCCACTTCAGTATGCCCATCGTACTTTTCTGGAAACAAGTTTGAAAACAAATTATTTGTAAAATTTAGAAACATGTTGATCTAAAAAGTGAAAAACAACAGTTGATAGGTGATCATTATATAACAGATACCATGTTATAAATATACATTTATGAATTTTTCCATAATCTAGCAGAGGGAATAAATACCTTCGCCTGGTTCAGGTTTGAAGACAGGTTTTTGCCGGGTAGGTGACATCAGAATTTCAGTGCTCCTAAAACACAACAGTTAGTTCTGATGGTTTTTGCAAAAACAGATTAAAATTTATTTTGCTTCACAATAAAATTAATTATGTTTCAAAGAGAGTATGTAAAGACCAGTTTATAAAGCAATTTCTATCCAATAGTTTATGTTAATATGCTGTGCGATATCTATATCATGTTGGCTGATGGCAAGTGCACCTATTGTGATCTTTAACCAATGCTAAAATTAGGAGTGGTGTGAGGCATGATCTACGTCAGTGTTTAGGCATGTCACTGATCCAAACACACACATGCACGCACGCACGCCACGCACACACGCATGTACACACACACACAATGTTACACACATACGCATGCACACATGCACACACACACACACACACACACACACACACACACACACACACACACACACACACACACACACACATGCATCCACAGACAAGCACACACACCACCACACCAGAACATGGACAAGTTATAGTTACAAGTATGGTATCATGTGATATGGTGCTTCCCAACCAATCAGGGCAAAATTAACTTGAAGAACCTGTCCTCTATTCTTACGTTTTGGCCATGATTCTGTCCTGAACTTCAGTTACTTGCTCTGTGGTTCCATGTTCTTCAGCTGTCTGATCAGTGGCTACAGGAACAATGTGCTGCTCCGTGGTTAGCTGAGGTGTAGTTGGCTGTTCTGTGGTTCCAGGTAACTCCTCCGTGTCTCCTGGCCTGACATCCTCGATTTTATCAGCAGCGGTGTCATCTGGTGATGATGTCACAATCTGGGTTTTGTTGTCCAACTTGCAAGACTAAACATACATACCAATAAATAAAGGTTATTCATAATATTAAAATATTTGTGACCATGTCTTGTTTGTATCAAGACTAACCAGTACAAATAAGGTAATTATCACTACGCATCAATGACAACGATTACATTTGGTCTAGTTCAGTAGTTGTTTTAATGATGACCAAATCAATGAAAAATCGTACATATTATATAACTCCTTATCAGCCAGGTATGTTCCATTTTCCATAAAACAAACTGTTACACCAGCTGTGCTCTTCACTAATTAAACCAGGATGTTATTCTAATTAAATTACTGTGTTACATTTGACCCAGATATATATATATATATATACATTATATATATATATTATATGCATACTTATGTGTGTATATATATATACATGTATACACATATAAGTATGTATATAATGTATATGTATATATATATATATATATAAGTATATATATACATACACATGTTTGTTGCATTTCTTTTTTATTTGCACAATGTATATCTTCTTACCCCTATTTCCTCTACGAATTCACCCTTGTTCAGCGTGTATACTAGCTATGTGTTGCTGCCCTACTTGCCTGCTGCGCCTGCGTCTGAAGCACCTTCTCAATGCGCCGTTCCAGCCACGACACTCGCTTCCTCAACACTGTTACATCCACTCCTTGCTTCAAGTGCCGCCGCAATTGTGCTCTTGAATGTTTCATCTCAGCAGTCATCTTGCCTGCAACCTTTCGACACCAACAAACTTTCAAATAGGTTATAATAACCATTTATCAAGCAGTTGATCGTTATCTTCCTATGGGTTACAGACAGAGACCATTGCTCAGTGAGTCCATGACAGTTTTTTCCACTTCTCTGTGTGGGATATTTTACTTACCCCAGCATATAGATACCAAATAAAAGCTTATAGTGTCTCTTCAGAGAGACACAAAATGTAAAATGAACTCGTCCAAGTTTTGATCGATATGGTGGTCAGTACCAGGATTTGATCCCTGGTTCGTTTGATTGTCAGTCTGGCACTCTAACCACTTGTGTACTGTTTCTTAAGGTTGTCTGTTATTTTAACCAGAATCAGCTAGAGAGGTAATTATAAACAGACAGTTTGCTGAACGTCAATAACCTTCACAGGTTGCATAATTCTGACATGCCACTTTTCTTGGCTTAAATCCGTATTTTAGACTGGAAATTCTGTATACATTTGTATTCCATGTTTCCTTCTTTAACGTTTAAGTTGGCTCAAATGGGTAGGACTTCAAGGGGATGGCAGTTTGCCTCAAAGTCAAAAACCGGACCAGGTGGTTGTGTTGGTCGACTAGAGGCATATTTATTTGCCTAAACCAAGGCAGTAAGCTCTAAACAGAACAGAGAGTAGGATGCCACAGCTCGTAGGAAACTACGTGTGACAACGTAAGCGCACACATACAGTGGTAAGACCACATTAAGGATTTGTCCGCCATTACCCAGTTGAAGAGTGCCCTTGAAAATACCGCTTTGGTGTGATGTGTGGATTTTTTTCGAGCACTTTCACATGGGACATGTTGGTCCAGTGAATACTGAATGTACTATTGCGTTAGATCTCTCACGAGGTAGCAATAAATATGCACTAGTCACTCGCGTATTCGCATGGTGGCTATTTTGCAGAAGGCACCAATATTTCAAAATCTGTCACCAGATTGGGTTGAAATTGAGGGGTATTGGGAGGATTTTTTGTGTGAAAAATTAGGTACGAGAATTTCACTAATTTTCCGCAGCACTTGTGTCAATGGAGGTTAAAGATGCTGTGAAATTTTCAAGAAAATTGTTAGACAAATTTTGCAGGAAATTAAGGAAACGTTATAATGGCCACCTATGTAAAATCTAATGTGGTCTTACCCCTAATTAGAAATACTGCCCGTTTAACCATAAAAATGCCAAAATGTGCTTTGAGCGACGGATGATGGTTTTCTGGCTGCATTAGGAAGCTGATATAGACCAGAATACCGTGCAGCTATTATATACTGTTAGTTTTACATCTGAAATAGCTTTTAAAAGTCATTAACAAGCCAGTTATTAGGTGATATACATGGAAAATTAAGTGATAATTTAGGTGGTGCGAAGGTTACAAACTACATTCCAAACATGTTCTAAGATACTGGGTCCCCCGAAAGCTTGTGTCATAAGTGTATCTGTGTCAGAACAAGGAGTTTCTAGTATATCTGCATCATGCGCAACAATATTGACATATTTCCAATACGATGAATTTCGCCTCCGTTATATCATTTATATTTTGTGTAAGCGACATCTTTAAATGCATGTTTCTTAACTCCAATACTAATGAACAACAATAATGAATGTTTTTCCTGTTCCAACGTGTCCTTCCTAATTATATGTCACTTGTATATATCATACCTGGATCGCACAATAAGCAATAATGGGGAAGCAGGGGACATTTTGATTCGACCTCCCCCCAATGCAGCCCTAATTTTAGTGCAACGTTGGCCACCGTAGGAAGCAGGTTGTCCACCCACTTCTACCAATCAGGCATCTAGCACATGATTTTTACAGTAACATCCATACACTAACTGAGACAACAAGAACAATTGAGAACCTACTTAAATATTCCCGAATGTGACTGAGGATATCATAGCGGGGCGTGAATCTCGTAATATGCAGTGACCATAATGATCCAAATTACTTCATTTTTAGCCATACCAATTAAAACTGGTCACCAGAAGTGCCATGTGTTGAAATTGTCTACAAGGACTTGGATGCTATCATTATCAGGGTTGGTATGATTTTCCCACTCTGGTAAATACCGGGTGGTAAATACAGGTAAAACCCATCCTGGGAAAAACCTCAAATAGTGGTAAAAACCTGGATAATTGGGAAAAACTCTTAAAAGGATTATATTTGAAGCTCTATTGCAATACAAGCTACTGTACCATCACCATATATATATATATATATATATATATATATATATATATATATATATATGGTGATGGTACAGTAGCTTTTATTGCAATAGAGCTTCAAATATAATCCTTTTAAGAGTAATTATCACTATGCATCAATGACAACGATTACATTTGGTCTAGTTCAGTAGTTGTTTTAATGATGGCCAAATCAATGAAAAATCTTACATATTATATAACTCCTTATCAGCCAGGTATATTCCATTTTCCATAAAACAAACTGTTACACCAGCTGTGCTCTTCACTAATTAAACCAGGATGTTATGCTAATTAAATTACTGTGTTACATTTGACCCATATATATATAAATTATATATATATTACAAGGCATATATATATATATAGATCTCAATACTGGTAATTACTGGACAATCATAATTCTAGTTTGACTGAAAACAACAACAAACATTCCATTCTCAAATATATTCAATTGGCTGTCAAGTTCAAATCAAACATTAAGTTGGAGCTGATTTTGGGCTCATAGAGACAATGCCTACATCTGTTTGTAGGTTCTTAGCCAGTTAGCCTGTGATTGTCCCTTAGTCTAAAGGCATGGTGTGGCTGGCAATGTCACAACTAATATTTGCTGAGAGGGTGCAGTAGAACCTGCCAATGTCCAGAGCTCAACATTTCCTTTGTTCCTTAATTAAACAGATTGCAAATTGGCACCTGACAATACTGGTCAGGCTGTCTGTCACCATACTTCTTTAGCAGTACTTGGCACTGTCCCTTGTGAGAGTGACCATGACATTTATTTACTAACTGATGAATAATGCTTTCATCTCGTTGACTTCATGCTTTAAACAAATACAAGGATATGCCTGAACTAGTAACTAGAGAGTATAGTCAACCTATTTTCTTTAGATGGATGTTAATCATATTTCTAAATGGACTAGGGTAGGTTTAATTACAGGAACTAGCCAATGGTAATCTCAATTATGGACTTCTTCCCTGATATTACTGGTAAATACCAGATTTACCGGCAAATATTGGATTTTCCCACTGCCCTGTCTAAAACTGTTTTTTCCCGGAAATGTGCCAACCCTGGAAATTGTCAAGAAAATTGTTAGACAAATTTTGCAGGAAATGAAGGAAACGTTATAATGGCCACCTATGTAAAATCTAATGTGGTCTTACCCCTACATATATGTACCTTTAGTAGCAGTAACATTTCATCCAACTGGTTCTTGAGTTCTTCCACTTTCTCCTGGTGTTGACTAATCTCAGTGAGTGTCCGTGACAAGTCCAGTGCCACTAGCTCCCTCTGGAGGCAATCCTGGATGTCCTGAACCTTGTCCACCTGCATACAGCTTAATGTGTTAATTATAATTTAAACACATTTATGCATGTTCGTATACAGTAATGATGACTGAAATTATACTATGACATGTGTATAGTGTTTAATAAGCTTCACAGGATAACAAATGGCCAATGTGTTAGCTCACATGATATGTCTCATGTTTTTGCATGAATATTCTGGAATAATACTTGGCAGTATTCCCGAAGTGGGAACCTTACTACAAGTTCAGACAGACTGACTGTTCAGGCTTTTTTGATGTCAATATCTGGCAAACTGCAGCTTGTGTAACACAACATTGGCATCTGTGATCAACTATGTAGGTATACGCTGGGCCTGGCAACTGTGGTGAAGGAAAATGTCTTGTAAATGTTTCACAAACTCTTGATTTAACATTAAAATAAATGTGGCATAGCCACAATGACACTTCCAATATGTATGAACAGTAACATTCCGTTCATAAACGGTCATCACAACATTGCCATATCTCACTGAACACATCTGGTCCAAAATTTTGAAGAAAAAAAACCCGGACAGGTTAAAATTTCACTTGTCAGGTCCAAAGTCTGGTGACATTTGGCAAAGACTGATGGTAGAGCAAAAGTCCTATGACAATACTATAACGTTTTCTAAATCCTTTCAGAAGGTACTCCCTGTTTAACACAACAGAACATCAGAAACAATAGAATAAATGGGGATATGCCACCAATTATTTTTATAATTTTGCCAATCGGAATGATATATATATATATATGTATATATCACAAATGCACCCCAGATTTCCAGTAACAAATATAGATTATAATTCACAGTACACAAATAATGTTGTATGCATTGAATTCATAATGGTCAGTGGTTGGTGGACATATATCCAAAACTAATAATGAATTAACTTCTGTTTGACCTAAATCCTCAGAAACCATGTCAAGAGGCACACAACTAACTGTGGCTGGTCATGTCCTCTAATGAATGGAGAAAGCATAAAACTGCTGCAGTCAGTAACACACATACTTGTTCTTCCAGCAAGATGTCACACCTGTGCTGGACAACAACCCTCTTGCCCAGGGGGTTGCCACTGCTGACTGACGGTGGGCGGTCAAAGAAGTTTATCTTTTTCTTCATGGTGGTGACCATACAGCAGTCTAGCACTAAGAAATCCTCAGATCCATTGGCTCAACCTATACAAAATGCACATACATTTTTAAGAACATCAAACTTCTGATAGGACACATCAAAGAAAATAATTTTTCTTCATTCTGTGTGTAATGTGACATGTACATATTTGTATGTGATGTCAAGTAAGTTGAGCTAGCTCACACACAGAATAGAGGCATTATTTAACATATATGCATCCTCTTTATAGATATATTTAATTGTTTCGTTATTAGCACAGCAAGCAAGTTTGAATTTTAATTGAATTCACAGTTTCAGCGCCAATTCGGCACAGATGTAATTCCTGTCTGAATTCTAATCTCCAATAATGTTATCTCATTGGCTTGACAATTATCTATTTAGCACTGCTGAAATAACTGAACTAATGTTTGTCAGCAATTATAAAAACGTGAGTGCACTAGCTGTCTTTCTTGGATGGTGCTTTCTTGTGATCCAGTGTATTTGTTATCTTCTGATAAACATTAGACATGCTGAATCTGTCTCTGCCAAGTGTTGCCCTGTGTAGAAATACATATGCATGACATGTATGCAGTTTATGTGTCCACCCCACCCACCCCCAGACAGCATGTGCTATTTATGTCTAATGAGAAACTAATAAACGCGCATCCAAATCATCGCATTCGCGCATTGTGCGTTCATTGGGTACAATACGGTAATGATTTTAGTTTTAGTAGATTAACATACATATTATGGCAAATTCTGAACTGTCAAATAGATGGAACACTATAGTACTGAGATAAGTTATGGCGGGAGATGGGTTCCTGACATGCTTATAAAATACGATAGCTGTGGTTTTTACTTCGTTAGCGTAACTTTGACTTTGTAAACAAGTAATAGCCAGTGCCGTGACGGGTACAGTTAGTAGTTACTAGTTAGTGAGTAGCCTTCGCCTCGGCGCAGCGTTGCTAGGTGCGCGACAAAGCCAACATCCAGTAACTTCGCACCGTGCCTACAAGCTATCTCATACTGTCTAACAACTCGATCACTTTTTCACACCGTGATACAATTAAAGTGCATGTCTATTTGTTGAAATAACGTATGCTTGTTATTACCTTCAGGCTTGAAAACCGTCAACTAACGTTCGGACAAGGTTCTTCTTCAGAACTAGCTGCTGATGGCGCCATCTGGTGGTTTTGTTGTAAGCATGAGTAGAAGCTTTGGTTAGTGAGAAGTGATGTTTGTAGGTAGTATGGATTCCACCAAAAATCTTTAGTTTTCAAGACAGATCAACCATATTTGGTATGCAGATACATACCAACATAGTTTTTTTTTTCTTCATGTTTCGCATAAATTATGCAAATTAGGTATCCAATATGGCCGCCAAAATTAGGTATTTTTTGCCGCGCTCTAGCCAAAAACGTTTTAAAGTTACAAGCTTGTAATTTAGCACAGGGATTACTGTTATGCATATCTACTGCATGAATATCACAGAAATCATATATGTTGTGTTGTTTACGTGAAAAAAAGATTTTTTGTCGAAAAAAACTATTTTGTGTAACTTTTTCACATAATTAACGCCTATAATTCAGAAACCATTAAATATATTATGATTTCTTTTAATTCATGCAGTAGATATACTCATTAGGCACTGCGGTGCAAAATGTTTTACAGTTATACCCAGTATTTGTTCTACTAGAGCGCAGCAACTTTACTCACAGCAAAAATGGTATTCCGAAAAAACGATGATAAAGTAATTTTTATAATCAAATTCTGCCAAAAGCCATCCGAAGAAACCAAAATATTGCCACTTTTTATTACTTTTTCAGCTAATATACTAACTGCATATTGAGGTAAGGATATGAAAGTACATAAATAGCAAAGAAAGTCCTTTAAAAAAAGTCAAATATCACTTTTTGAATCCATACTACCTACCTTAACTTTTCTGGATGTTTCCAATTAAATGTTAAAAACTTAGGTGTGGGCAGCAAATTGGATTCGTTTTTCAGCTCTCACCGATGTCATTGCACATTATGAGCTGGTTTAGTATGGTAAGGTGCTGACATCTAGGGGACACTGCAATTTTAGATACCTACAAGCATCGTATCCAGCATCAAGTCGGGAAATTGTGTACGTAGGCCTACTATTGTCAACTATAGCATAATTAAAATATAATATTAATTGTATGTTTAATTAGTTAATATTATCTAGCGTGAATGAACTGTAAAAGGGTTAACTATATCTATTTTCTTGCCAATATTTCCAGAAGTGTATCAAATGCTCAAACAATCCTAGCTGTTCTATGTTAAGGCTAAAATAAAAAATATTGTTATATCACTGTAACATAAATTTCAAGCTCACCAAAAAACCTCCATACCACCTATATTAGGACATCTAGCTGCACCTAAAACCCTACAATCTGGGATATTGTTTTTTTCCAGGAGTTTCATAAACAAATCTTGGAAACTCCCTGGAGGGTTGACAGGTATATATTTTTTAATATCGATAGAATTCGATTGGCAGGAGTTCTCAATGACCTCTGGCTGATCGCCAACCATCTTGCTGCCGTTCCAGAGTAAGCTGTTTTCATTTCGGCCAATCGTGGCTGAAAGGGTAATCGCATATGGATTTTCAGTAAAGTGCCCTTTGATCGGGGGTGCTGGATTCATGGATCCCGATGCACAGCACGAAGGACTGACAATTCTTGGTCCAACTACAGCTGTGCAACTAATTCAGCAAACTTCTGGACATCAAGTAGGATATCTGCCAGGGGTAGTGTAGTCAACAGCCACCCTGGCTTGCGAGGATGGTGTGGAGTACTAATAATGCAACTGTAGATACCAACAGAGAAAACAAGTGATCATCTGCTACCAGATGACTACGTTATCCATTGTAATTTGTGAATTACTTGTTTTGTTGGGTAACAATTACTGTGTATCAGGTTTGTGTCTAAAAAGCAAGGTATATCTTTATAATGCCTTCCACTCACATGTTAACCGATATGCTTATTACGCTGCGCAGGTATTAAAGACTATGTGAAATGAACCTCTTATATATTTTTTAATGAAATATCACTGTAAAGATAATAGTCTTAACTACACAAAATGTCTCGCTGGATGCACACAGGAATGTGTTTACCTTTTGAGTTAATGCAGTTTGAACATTGCGAATGCTCAAAATTAGGATACAGTGCAACACACGTTTTTATAACGAACACGGATACAACGAATTGACGGATATAATGAAACAATTTCTTACGAACGGATTTTCCCCCTATCTTTTCCATTATAAGCTTTCACGCATATTATGAACACGGGTATAACGAATTCACGGTTATTACGAACACCTTTTCCCGATCAAATTTCGCCATATAACGAATTTCTGTCCAAATGAAAATCGCCCGGTTGTTCGCAAATACTTTCCACCCGTGACCTGGAAAGCATGCCGTGGCCGCGGAGAGCGCCAGTGCCAACGTAATTAGGTCAATGAGGGAAATCATTCGTAACAGGGCTACGCAGTCAGACGACGCTGCAGCGCACTGCAACTGGTTTGAGGATTTCCTTTTGTCTGATATGTGCCCTAGCCAACAGCAAACAAACAACACTCAAGGAATTCTTCAAAGCAGATTAACTTGTGTCATTCTGTGTGTGCTAGGTCAATGAGGGAAACGAAATCATCAATTCAAAGCCAAAGGCAAAGGTGATTGTAGTGTGCTTGGACGCGACGCATACTGTATTTCGTTACTTTTTTTACAGACGGTGGTCTGCGATATTATACTATAACTACACTTAATAGTAACGAATGTAACTGTTTTATGTGTCATCTAAATAAATATTACACAACAAAATATCTTTGCGTTTGATTGACGCCTGGCGAATAGTTAAAAACTGTCACATAAAACACTGCCACCTAGCGGGTAAATGCGTACACGCATATAACGAATTCACGGATATAAAGTACTCAAATTAGTTCGTTATAAGCGTGTTGCACTGTAGTAGATTTTAGGATTTAATATTTTTTGATATCACAGTAAAGATAATCATTGTGTCTACACATATGCCGACGATTTGTTTTTGCCATTTGAACATCGCGAATACACGGATTCACCGTTCCAAGGTGTATATAATTGAACGGTGTATTATTACAACTTATTCTTAATTGAATATTCGATCTTATCTAATAATGTTTAACAAAATCACACTCAATTGTATCAACTTAATACTATAACCAGCAAACTGTATAAACGTGTAGGTATTTACGAATGTATATGTCTCAAAACGTGCTTGTAACTTACATAAGAAAAATAACATTAACATAGAAATGGCTATCTATATCGACGCACGTGTCTTTATTTACTCGCAGTCTCGTTTTCGAAAACTTGTTCAAACGGCAATAACTCAATTAACAGTGTTGTTTTGTACATCCAGCAACAAACTTGTAGATAAGATCGTTATCTTTATGGGGATATCAAATTAAGCGATGGCAGTTTCATGTACAGATGTAATATTGCATTCCTTTGCACTTTCTAACGGGGTAAAATTAATGGAACGTATGTATGACTTGCATGTAACCTGTCACAGCAAAGTGGGTATTGCAAAATATTTTTTTAAATACTTTTTTGGATTACAAGCTTTAATTAAAAGGACACGTGCTCTGGCAAGGTTTAAAAAAATAATTTTAATGGTAGAGAATCAAAACTTGGTTGGAATTATGTTGGACGTGTGTGCCATGGAAATGGCAGCCATTTATTTTGTGGAACCCTTTTTGATGCACAATTTAAAAAACAATACAAAGTATTACATTGCTAAGTAGGCTACATGTATTGTAAATGTATGTATACTAGTCACAAAAAGAAACTGTGCATAGGAAGAAAGGCACCAAAATGTAACGATTTTGTTCAATGTCGATTAACATGCAGACTATACCACAACATGACTTTCATTGGAAAGTTACATAATGCAAGCTCAGGCAATGCCATTGTGTGAAAACAAAGAAAATGCTCCTGTAGGGCATTACATAACAAGCATGGCTACACAAAGCAGACATTTGGAGAGCTGCTAGTACACCCAACTGGAAAAACACACGAAGCACAAGCCCGACATTCCACAAAGGTTCCATACCCACCTTATTTCATCAACGAGGCGCCGATGCACTGCAGTGATCAGCACAGATGGAGGACACACCCGTTATTAATCTTGTGACTTTCAAGTTTGCCGCTAAAGACTAGGCATAAACATTAAAGCCTTTGTGTTATTGTCACGTGAAAATAATGGCACACGTTACACTTAGATCGCACTTTTTTGTGTACAGTTTTTTAACAATATAATGACATTTTATCATGCAGTTTCTTTTTGTGGCTAGTATACCTACAAACTATCATCAATTTTTATTTTCCAATTTGTCAGTAATAATTTTTTGAAAATATTAAATTTTCTGATTTTTACAGGGCGCATGAATGGGAGGTAAAATTGGGTGGATACAAAATCCCTCTTAATAGTTTGTAGTGCATGTCTTGGAAGTATTTGTACTGAAATTTGGAGTCGATATGTCTTATGGTTTTCTCTCACTATCCATGTGGAATTTATGCATCGACTAAAAACCGAATTATGAGAAAACATCAAAACTTGTTTGTTTTTATACACTGACTATTCAAGTGGATTTGACTATAAAATTGAAAGAATTTTTTTTAACTAAAAACGTCAAAAAAATCCCACTGCATTTATTGAAATATCTGTTATTGTATTCTGCAGAAATTACAAAATTTATGAGACAGTTATTTTGAGTTGCATGCAGAATAGGCCGGTGAACTAAATACCCAATTCACTTTGGCAGGTCACATATACGGGAAGTGGTCGACCTGATGCATACTGCACACAGTTCGTATCAGACCTGATGCTCATCTTTACTCTGTACAGGGAATGTAATTTTCGATAATCTTAAACATACAATTTGTAGATGATCCCAACTAATGTATGGCTGTCTTCATACAGGAGGCACACTCCTGGTACAAGCACAGAAAGACGTAACAGCCGTTATTTCTGTACAACCTTTATTCGTGTCTACATCGATTGTTTTCAGAAGAAGAAACCCAGAATCTTGCCCCCCAGGTGTTTTCTCCTGGCCTCCTCATGGTCCATGATGCCTCCCGAAGTTGTCAAAACCAGGAACCTACAGCAGAGAGGCGCACAGAGAGTGAGGACACATTCACAGCTGGGCAAGGGGGGTTCGCACAGAAAATAAGGACATGTTCACAACTGGGTTAGGAATCAAGTACTTGGGTTTTTTAAATGACAAGTATTTGTACTTGGTCAATTGTACTTTGAAAAATATCACGGACATTTCTTGAGTATTTAGAATACAATGTAATACTGCTCAAACGTTTTACCCAACACTGAATGCCTGTTCTGATTACGTCTACAATATATATTTTCTCAAAATAGTTAATAACTTGCACTAATATTGCTGACCGTCACTGCTGAAATGTATTTGACAAGTTTGTTTCAAAGTACTTGTAACTGACCTAGTGTACTTGATAATTTACTTGATCAAACGTACTTAACCTCCAAACCCAGTTCACCAGCTGACACGATAGCATGTTTCAGTCATTTGTGAAAGCGTTTCATATCGGAACAACCTGGAAGTCTAGCTAATCAATACATACACTACAAAAATAGGTTATGGTCAGGGTTCATACAGAATGAGCGAAGTCAAATTCAAGAACATCTTCGGGGTAAACAGTAGGACTTTTCATTAACATTTTAAGGGTAGCCACTACTCAAAAATGGCCATATCTCTGTTAGTACTGAACATATCTTAGCCAAATTTTGAGTACTAATTAGTTAAATGAATAGTACATGATATGTGGAATGTGGACTCATTTGCTTGTGCAGTGCCATGACAATCAACATTTCTAGTGTGATAGAGGGGCATGCATCCTTGAAAATTATTCTGAGCTAACAATTGTATGTGTGATCATGCAGTTGTCAAGAATCATTAGCTAGAATACTCCTTTGTGCAATAAGGTGGTTTTGGGCAAGGAAGTTTGACTGCAATGACTGTTGTGAGATGGGACTTTAGGTTTGAGCTTTTTTATGACGTCTTGAAAAATGCTCAAACCGGAACAACAGTCACTGAAGTCAGATATCCTTGCCCAAAACCACCTTACTGCACAAAGGAGTATTCTAGCTAACGATTCTTGACAACTGCATGATCACACATACAGTTGTTAGCTCAGAATAATGTTCAAGGATGTGAAAATCCATCTCACTTGAAACGTTCATTGCTATGGTAATACACAACCAAACGTGCCCATATTTCACACATCATATGCCATTCATATTTCTAATCAGTGCTCCAAATCTGGTTATGATATGTTCAATATTAACAGAGATATAACATTTTGGTTAAATAGGCGTTTTCGAGTAGTGGCTACCCTTAAGGAGTGTTATAAAGGAAAATGTTCAATATTTAATGTAATGTATTTGTACACTTTCACAACATGTAAGTCGGTGTCACTCTTTTTTATTATGAATTTACTAAAACTTATTTGTCATTTAAGTAATTGTGTGTAGGTGTTTTTTATATATATAAGTTTTGATTAAAAGATTCTCACAGAAGACTATTAAACTCAAATTAAATTGCTTTTTACAATGTCAATGATACTTAGCATGTCATGTTTTAATCAAGATTCTCATTAGGTTAAGTGTGCACACAATTTCTCAGTGAGTCCGAGATATTGCCTGCACAAGTTAAGTCTTAAGTCCAAGATGTGATATTTATTTTTCAAAATGTTGTTTTTGCCTTACCGGGTTACCATACCCTTTAATGATATGCTTGATTATTTTTGTCAATCTTTTACTTAACTTGCCTAAAATATTAGCAGTGTCCGCTTACAAAGTCCCCCTTCGGGGAATAAAATATTATTTATATATTGTTAATCTAATTACTAATACATTTCCTCTGGTGGTTCCTTCCTTCAGGTTTCAACAGATTTCTGACATTTTATATTTGACTTAAGCTGCACACTGCTTGCAATGCCTGCGTGTGTATGCCGACGATTGATGGGAGTGACGTCCACATTATTTTGATATTGTTCCATGCATCGCACTAACTTCTGAATGTCACAGTGATCGTTCACAACCCAATTTTTTTAATTATCGCACAGTAACCATTAATCTCTGAATCTACTGTCATCCATAACTCAAGGCTGACTGTCAATCATAAACTGAATAACACGTGAAGGAAACAATTTAAAATAACCAGTACGGATGCAGAGAAAGAGCACATCGGATTGGTTCACATGACGACACCTAGCGGTTATGCATACTGCTATTTCATGTGGCGTCCGCCTACTGAATTGTATTATCGCTAAATTTCATCTTCCACCATGTTTTTTTGCAAAATTGTCGGACATTTTAATCACCGATTTTTATGATAAAAATTACTGACGTTTTGACAAAATATTGTTACAATCATTTTGTTGACAACTCGTCACTAATGTGCTTGAATGTTCATGAAAATTGGTTTCAAGAACATCCAGTGAAATTCAAGAACATTCGAGAGTACTTGAACAAAAAAATCAAATCCAAGAACAATTCAAGTTCGGGTACCTGTACGAACCATGGTTATGAGCACCTAGAGTAAAGTTAAGTTTAGGGTTGGATTTACACAACACAGCATTGTCATGTGATGATGCTGTTGCCCATCTCCAGATTGCAGTTTGATTTTTCTATATAAAGTATACACGCTGTCATTGCTTGAAATAGAACCAATCTTATTTCGAAGCGATGTTGTGCATGCAGGGTTGGCACGTTTTTCCCACCCTGGTAAATACCGGTAAAACCCGCCCAGGGAAAAAATA
The DNA here is from genome assembly GCA_963995525.1 of Escarpia spicata. Lineage (NCBI taxonomy): Eukaryota > Metazoa > Annelida > Polychaeta > Sabellida > Siboglinidae > Escarpia > Escarpia spicata. The sequence goes on from OZ023210.1 coordinate 16,850,652, forward strand.
ATATATTAGTAAAAACAGGGATAACTGGGAAAAACTCTTAAAAGGATTATATTTGAAGCTCCATTGCAATAAAAGCTATTGTACCATCACCAGAATGAATTAATATATGTTGTATATAATCCACCAAACAGCCCCAGACATGGATGTCACACGATGCTAACTGACCAGTGCTTCAAGAACAGAATGCCTATGTCTACTATTGTCTAGTCTGGTCTACTGATACTGGGGTACATGGCTTCCCAGTAGAGGATCCCTGCATACCACAATTTCAAACATTAAGTTGCAGCTGATTTTGTGCTCGTAGAGACAATGGCTACAGCTGTTTGTAGGGCCATAGCCAGTTAGCATGGTGTGGCTGGCAACGATACAACTATTTGTAGGGCCATAGCCAGTTAGCATGGTGTGGCTGGCAATGATACAGCTGTTTGTAGGGCCATAGCCAGTTAGCATGGTGTGGCTGGCAATGATACAACTGTTCGTAGGGCCATAGCCAGTTAGCATGGTGTGGCTGGCAACGATACAACTGTTTGTAGGGCCATAGCCAGTTAGCATGGTGTGGCTGGCAATGATACAACTGTTTGTAGGGCCATAGCTAGTTAGCATGGTGTGGCTGGCAATGATACAACTGTTTGTAGGGCCATAGCTAGTTAGCATGGTGTGACTGGCAACGATACAACTGTTTGTAGGGCCATAGCCAGTTAGCATGGTGTGGCTGGCAACGATACAACTGTTTGTAGGGCCATAGCCAGTTAGCATGGTGTGGCTGGCAATGATACAACTGTTTGTAGGGCCATAGCCAGTTAGCATGGTGTGACTGGCAATGATACAACTGTTTGTAGGGCCATAGCCAGTTAGCATGGTGTGACTGGCAATGATACAACTGTTTGTAGGGCCATAGCCAGTTAGCATGGTGTGACTGGCAATGATACAACTGTTTGTACGGCCATAGCCAGTTAGCATGGTGTGGCTGGCAACGATACAACTGTTTGTAGGGCCATAGCCAGTTAGCATGGTGTGGCTGGCAACGATACAACTGTTTGTAGGGCCATAGCCAGTTAGCATGGTGTGGCTGGCAATGATACAACTGTTTGTAGGGCCATAGCTAGTTAGCATGGTGTGACTGGCAACGATACAACTGTTTGTAGGGCCATAGCCAGTTAGCATGGTGTGGCTGGCAACGATACAACTGTTTGTAGGGCCATAGCCAGTTAGCATGGTGTGGCTGGCAATGATACAACTGTTTGTAGGGCCATAGCCAGTTAGCATGGTGTGACTGGCAATGATACAACTGTTTGTAGGGCCATAGCCAGTTAGCATGGTGTGACTGGCAATGATACAACTGTTTGTACGGCCATAGCTAGTTAGCATGGTGTGGCTGGCAATGATACAACTGTTTGTAGGGCCATAGCCAGTTAGCATGGTGTGGCTGGCAACGATACAACTGTTTGTAGGGCCATAGCCAGTTAGCATAGTGTGGCTGGCAATGATACAACTGTTTGTAGGGCCATAGCCAGTTAGCATGGTGTGGCTGGCAACGATACAACTGTTTGTAGGGCCATAGCCAGTTAGCATGGTGTGGCTGGCAATGATACAACTAACGTTTGCTGAGAGGGTGCAGTAGAACCTGTCCACAGCTTAACATTTCCTTTGTTCCTTAAACAGATTGCAAATTGGCACCTGACAATACTGGTCAGGCTGTCTGTCTTCAGTCACCATACTTGGTACTTGGCACTGTCCGTTGTGAAAGTGACAATGATATTTATTTGCTAACTGATGAATTACTCTTTCATCTTGTTGACTTCATGCTTTACACAAATACAAGGATACACCTGAACTAGTAACTAGTCAACCTGTTTGCGTTAGATGGATATTAACTATCTTTCTAAATGGACTAGGTTTAATTACAGGAACTAGTCAATGGTAATCTCAGTTATGGACTTATTCTCGGATAGTATCGGTAAATACCAGATTTTCCCACTGCCCCGTCTAAAACCGGTTTTTCCCGGAAATGTGCCAACCCTGTGTGCACGAAATGGCCACCATCTCTTCTAATGCCTTAGACAACACCTCATTGTGAAGACAATATCACCTGTTTTACAGATGAAAAATACCAATAAGTGTCTACCCATAATTTGGACAAATTTGCCAACTGTCATACACTATACGACCCAGTATGCGGATCTACCTTCACTGCCTTGACACAAACAGAATTTGCAGTCTACACATAGAAGTGTACTTACCCAAACTGACGGGATGGGAGGAGCCTGGTCGTCCAACTTTCCAAGTCATGCAGCGCAACATCGAAACGCGGGCTGATCACACCACACTAAACACACAATACTTGGGATCAGTGCCATTGCTACATTTCTTTGCACTACCAGTAGCAATCGCAACAAACATGGCCGTAGCAACTTTTTAATGATGATTCTTTGACATTTATAAGCTGACCTCTGTAATATAACAATGTTGCCAATGGAAAGCATTAACCATTTAGAATAAACAGATGGACAGAGACATTGGACAGTTGATTTCATCCAAGAGAAGTCAACGTAATGATATGGCAAAATACTTGCCTTGTTCAACCTTCCTGTGAGGTTGACGACGATCTTCCCAGACCTGTGGTCATCGATGAGTTCAAATTCACCAATGTAACCTGGCAGGTAGAAACACAAGACAGTGTTATTGGCAACAGCAACCAGAGAAGCATTTACAGTTCTACAATCAGTTAATTTCTTCACGATAAGCATACACTTTTATAGGCAAAATGATGGTTACATTTCCACGCAATTTCAAATGAAGAGTATTGTTGTCAATCAACATTGGTGTTTTGGAATAACTTAGTTCTGGTCCATTAGTTCCATTTTAAGTTTTGTGTAGTACCTGTGCCAATATACATGCTATAGAAATTATGTGTGCAAATGTGGGTGAATTTGGTACACTCTGTCAATTACGTTTGTGGCACAAATTTTCAGGACCCTATGGATCACTTCTCTTCAAAACTTTCATTAAATAATCGTCTCACCATGTTTCATCATCACGGTCAGGAATCGGACAATGACCTTTGAGCATGGTCGAAGCAGCACTTGGCGCTTGCCACGTCTCTCAGCATTGCAGATCGACTTCAAGGCATCGGCCAACACATTCATGCGAACCATCTTCGCAGCGGTAGCAGTAAGCTAAAAAAGGAATGGTGTATGTTTAATTTCAGGAACAAAATTAAATTGTTATCATGTCCAAAACTAGTACATTTTGGAGGGAAAATTATCCTGATAGTGAAAATAAAAAAATATGGTATTGGATTTATAAGCTTAGATAATCTGCTTTGAGATAAATTAATTACACCAGTAAACAACATTCTTAGTTTGTCTGATGTAATTGTTCTATATAAATGTGTCTTCCTGGCCTCCCATTATACCATGCCAGTTCAAGCAACATATATATATTCATTCTAAATATTGTGTTTTATTGCATTTGCCGTCCAAATAGCACTCCAAATTGTCTGAGCTATGATGTTTATTGTTAAGGTAGTACGGATGCCTATGACATGCTTGTTTTGATTTAAATCAAATTAATAAATGTTTTAAAGATAAAGTAATTTTTTTTCTCAGATAATGCCTAACGCATTAAACAATCATGTACAGTGATAGTATGAAGTTAAATTGGTGGCTTCTGTTCCAAAGATTATACTTTACTTGTTGCTAGTATGGCATGCAATTAATTAGTCATTTCTGGAAGACCATAAAGTATGTTTCTATTAATCGCAAGAACATTTCTCAAATTGTGTCATTTTTTATAAAACAGCGAAAGTTATTAAATATATCCACATTCTGTGCAAAAACATACTTGCTAGCCCAGGGTATTTATAATCCGTTAGTATACATGGCTTTAAGCAATAGGCATCTTTTACGAGATATGAACTTTGGTGTTGTTTTATATTCTGCAGTACTTCAGTCAAATAGACATTCCCATTGTTTGCACAACTTTGTCGGAATATGTATTATATATTTAGCACAGACATCTTACGACTCACATTCCTTATTTTGCTAAACAAAAACTGGCATAGAACATTAGTTGAATAGGCTAGTAGTGGGCACTTGTGTCGAATCCGGACCCACCTTGATTTCACCGTTATAACTTAAGTTTTGCCTAACTTTGATGTGAGTTAGTTTTATCATTCAATATTATCTAGGCATATTGACGTTCAAGAATATTGTGTCTTAGCACCCTTTTTAAGCGTAAATAGTACCCCGCTTTGTATCAGTATACGCTATTATATCGCTCATTTTATGTGCACGGTGCAGCAACGTATGACCGCTGCAGCACAGACGAACACAAACTGGTTCGTTATTTGGGCTTCAAACGGATTCGATACAAGTGCCGACTAGTGAATAGGATGCACGGTTTTTATTTGGGCTTCGAAAGGGTCCAGATTCGACACTAATGACGTAGACATAGTGTGTTTACTTCCACCACCTTGTCCTACACAAGTGGCTAATGCGGGTTTATCAAATTTCCACTGAATTTATAATACAGCGTTTGTCATGTGTCATGAAAACAGACCAGATTATCATTATGTTGAGCAGATCTATTCAGTTCTCTTGATCGCATCACCCAAAGCATTAACACATTAAGTCTATATTATTTTCTTTCTATGACTATGTGGATCGGTCGGTACAGTAATAGTCGCAGTAAATAATATACTGATCACGGTATACGTGTGAGCAAGTTGTAACCAGAAATCAGTCAGACATGTGGATACCCGGTCAGCGAACCCGGTCCCCGGTATGGTAGGAATTAGTTGATTTGGTTCTTACGATGTTACGTCGCCGACCGAGTTACAAGTCTGGTTAAAAATCAATTAAAATGATAAGTTGGAACAAGACAACACTAATCAGGAATTTGACGCATGAGACTATACTGTTTTAAAATCTTAAATCGACTAATTTATAACAGAAACGGAGGCATTACTGAACGAAAGTCGTTATGGAACAAGCACGGATAAGCATTGTTTGGTGATTAACCTTTCAGTAGCTAATTACATTCACATTTTATTTACAATTTGAATACGCATATGTGAAAATTAAATATGTTGAAGATTCCAAGCGATTTAAACGAATGTACTTCATGGATGGATGGGGATTCAAAGAAGTACAAAATCATCACACCTGACCACAGCGATAACCGGAAAGAAAAAGAACGATGGACTTTTGGGAAAGCACTACTTCCGCTGTTTCCGTTGTACACCAGGTGGCATAACCGGTCTTTGGCATTATTTGGTATAATAAAACCAATATATAAAAATAAAGGCGACATTAATGATCCAGATAACTACAGAGGGATAACCCTTCTTAGCTGCTTAGGAAAATTATTTACCTCAGTTATAAATGAAAGACTGACAGTCTTTATAAACTCACACCAAATTATGAGTGAAGCCCAAGCTGGCTTCAGGAAAGGTTATTCTACTACCGACCAAATATTTACACTCAAATGTATTGTTGAATTATTTTTATGTCAAGGTAGAAGATTGTTCTGCACTTTTGTGGATTATAGTAAGGCTTTTGACTCGATCAACAGAGCAACATTATGGAAAAAACTAATATCATAAGGTATATCGGGAAAAGTGCTTAACGTTATATTGAATATGTACAAATCAATCAAATCATGTGTTGTGAACAATGGCGTGCAGTCAGAGTTCTTCGAATCACATGTAGGATTAAGACAAGGAGAGAACTTATCACCACTCTTATTTGCACTATTTCTCAATGATATGGAAACATTCTTCACAGCACAGAAATGGAATACACTAACATTTATAGACAAACTGTATAATGACAGTAAAGATGGCATTAATGGAATGTTAAATCTATTTGTTCTCCTGTACGCAGATGACACTGTTATAATGGCTGAAAATGAGCGTGACATGCAGAGGAATCTAAACCTACTGAATGAATACTGTAGCTGTAATAGACTGAAAGTTAATATCGGTAAAACAAAAATGATGGTCTTTGCCAGGTCTAAGACAAGGATACGTAACATTCCTATATTTAAATTTGGTAATTTGGATCTTGATCAAGTAGAGGATTATATTTATTTGGGTATTTGCTTTAATTGGAATGGATCCTTTGTTAAAGCCAAAAAACTGCTACATGATAAAGCTTCAAAGGCTATGTATTCACTCATACAAAAGGGCAGGCGACTGAATCTACCAACTGATGTTATGCTTAAATTATTTGACAGGTGCATAGAACCAATTTTATTGTATGGTTGTGAAGTGTGGGGCTACGAAAATGTTGATATTTTGGAGAAAGTGCATACTAAATTCTGTAAATTCATTTTTGGAGTGTCTAAATTCTCTCATAATATGCAACTATATGGAGAGCTAGGAAGATATCCACTGTCAGTTACTATAAAACAAAGAATGGTATGTTATTGGACAAGAATATTAAAAAGTAGTGAGGAAAAACTTAATAAGGTCATGTACACAATTTTATATAATCTTCATTGTAAAAATGTACACTCATCACCTTGGATTAAATGTGTTAGTAACATCTTTCAAAGTAATGGTATTAATTATATATGGTTAACACAGGATCATAAAATAGATGCCAAGATCATACACAAATGCGAATGTGATCAATTTAAGCAACTATGGCACTGCAGAATTGTAAATGATAATAATGTGATGTATCAACTTTTTAAAATCTCCCATGGAAAAGAAAGGTATATCGAAATCCTACCCGAACACTTAAAAAAAGCATTATTTCAATTCAGGATAGGAACATATAAATTGCCTGTTAATAACCGAAGAAACTTTAATATACCTAGGAATGAGAGACTGTGTAAACTTTGTGAAAGAGGTGTAATAGGCGATGAAATTCACTTTTTATATGAATGTACCAAATTGGACGACTTGAGAATTAAATATATGACTTCATGTAATAGATTGAGTCCTAATGTATATAATTTTATACATATGCTACAGACCAATGATCCAGACATAATTCACAGCCTGGCAAAATTCATCTTGCATGGTTTAAAACTGTATGTTCGATGTTCTGCCTAGTGTATGTTATCCAGGAACCTGTATAAACCTGACTTTACACGGTTAGTAGTTTAGACTGATGGGTAATTATTATCCAGACTTAATATTTATATTTTGTATAATGATTCCTGTTTTATATATGTATTTGTGAAATTGTGATCCTCTATGTACCACAGTATGTGGTTAGAGTGAATAAAATTCTATTCTATTCTATTCTATTCTATTATTTTGAGGAGTACCTGGCCCACTATGTGGAGCCACTGTTATGGCTATAATAATAAGACGTTTTACTTTCCAACATAACGATAATATATATATACAATGTCTGTGGCACATAAATAGGTATTATGTCAGAAAAAGGGGTACACTGAAGAAAGTTCTTATAGTTGTATACCCGTGAACAGGTTTCTTTAGGTATTGCATAGTATACAATTTAGTATGTGACAATACGGCATAATCTTAATTCATATTTATTTTGGTATGAAATATTGCACGAATACTCGGTAAGTGAAGACAAGCACTGGCATTATTAGTGTATAAATTAATATTAAACATTCAAATACAGTACATTATAATACAATTATACATTCATCAGGACATTTCCCTAGCCATTTGTCTAGGAAGAAAAATGCATATTTAAGTTTAGTGGGCAATTTTTCAAAGTTTTTATTATAAATATATCTTTTGAACATATCGATTTTTAATTTGTTAACGAATGCATAAAAAGGTTGGCATCATTCTAGTATGGGCTGGTAGTGAATTCCAGCACTTTACACCATACATTGATAAGCATCGTGATTTAATATTTGTTCGGATACTCAAGGACGTAAATTAGTTTGCTTCGCAGAGGCACTGAACGTTGATAGGTACTGGCATATTATTGTGTTTTATACATTATTGAACACATTTTCACATCTACTAAATCTTTAAATTTAAGTATTCGACACCTATAAAATAGCGGGTTTGTGTGATGTAGTCTACCAACACCACATATCAGTCTGACGTTAAGTTGAAACAAAGCATTTAAAGGAAAACAAAAGGCCAAGTTTTGGTGTTAATTAAGCATCTAAAAGAGTTAATACAAACTAACAATTTCCAACTACAATCGCATTTTTAACGTCAGCGGTTTACCAGGAAAACAATTTTGAACACACAACTACCGAATTTCTATGAACCGCGCCATTGTTAGTAGAAAATGACGTCACAATATCTATGTAAATTTTCTGCGTACTATTTGTTCACAACTCCGTAAGATGGCGCTATGGTAAGTTTACCAATCAAAACTGCTTGTTGGCGAGAGTGACACGTGTTGTGAGTTCAAGACTGTCTTCTACGGCACTATACCTAGAGATAGCTCATAAATAGTCACAAATCTTGATATTATAACATTAAGAGGAAGCATATAAGAACATTAATTTAGCATGACAACTACGTCAACTTCGCCATGCGTGAAAACTAGAGGAGAGAAGAGAGCTGCAAAATCGAAACCTGCACCAATCAATGCCGGTGTCGCGCATACTTTTATGCGGGCGTTACATTTTATCCAGGTGATGTTTATGTGCATATGTAAGCCATAATATTTGGCACAAGTAGATCACGTGGTGATGAATAATATCAAGTAGTTAAATATGTTTCGCTTGTTGTCGTAATACGAGCGTAATAGTTAGAGTACATAATTATAATTTGCTGTTTCAGATTTGTAACCAAGTATAAGAGTAAGTCAGGTGACGTGTGCATGGAGAGGAAACCTTTTTATGACATAAATTGTTTATGTCTGTGGGAAGCAAACATTTTAGGGATGGTTTCTGAGCCCCACATTTATTCCGCTTAGATAGTTAATCATTGGCAATCCCCATTGACAGACATGTATGACTCCTCTACCCTTGTAAGTGGATTTGCCTTTGTTATCTAGGCCAACGGCAATTCCCATTGTCATGTCTATACATTATTATACTATATGTAATTAAAGGGCATTGCCATTATCCAACCACACCTTGTGTGTGTGTCTCTATCTCTCGCTACATAAACAAGCAATGCACAGCAGGCTCCAGTACACGTCACATCCTACAACTGCACTCAAGTTGAGGGGTGGGAGCGGTGAGTAATATATATATATATATATATATATATATATTCATTTATATATATACATACATATATATATATATACAGGTATATATATATATGTATATACATATATATATATACACACATATATATATACCCTGTATATATATATATACATATATACACACACACACACACACACACACACACACATATATATATATATATAAACATACATAACGCCCGGATAAATGAAAGCGCGACAGTCGTAGCTGGTGCTAAATATATTCCCCTAGATACGCGCACGCGCAGAAACGTCACCCGGATATTAATTAACGCCCCAAATATATGTCCTACATATTACAAATCTTCAAAAAGGTTAGACTGATATCAAGCTACACAAGTAACTAAATTAACCACAACAAGTAAAGTATGTTACCTTTTTATCTCCGTCACGTAAGTTACACGAAAATAGTACGTAACTTATGGGTGAGAAAACTCATTCTCATTTGATGTTTTATCTTGTCTAATGTAGTAGTATAGTCAGTATTCACGAGACAAACATGTCCATGTCAAAGTGATCGAAACAATTCACGCATATCACACCAAAACGGTATTTTCAAGTGCACCCTTTCGGCTGACGGATCGTTAATGTGATCTTACCCCAAATAGGTGTCCTGCATGATACAAATCTTCCCGAAAGCTAGACTGATATCAAGCTACACAAATAACTAGATTAACCACAAAAGGTAATGTATGTTACCTTTTCATCTCCGTCACGTAAGCTACACGAAAATACTACGTAACTTATGGGTGAGAAAACTCATTCTCATTTCATGTTTTATCTTGTCTAATGTAGTAGTACATTCAGAATTCACGAGACAAACATGTCCCATGTCAAAGTGATCGAAAAAACTTCACGCATATCACACCAAAACGATATATTCAAGTGCACTCTTTCGGCGGACGGATCCTTAATGTGGTTTTACCCCAAATAGATGTTCAGCATGTTGCAAATCTTCACGAAGGCTAGACTGATATCAAGCTACACACATAACTAGACTAACCACAAAGGGGAATGTATATTACCCTGTCATCTCCGTCACGTAAGTTACAAGGAAATAGCATTTGATGTTTTATCTTGTCAAATGCTGTAGTACATTCAGTATTCACGAAACAAACATGTCCCATATCAAAGTGATCGAAAATAATTCACGCATATCACCCGAAAACGGTATTTTCAAGTGCACTCTTTCGGCGGACGGATCCTTAATGTGGTCTTACCCCAAATAGGTGTCCTGCATGTTGCAAATCATCCCGAAGGCTAGACTGACATCATGCTACACAAATAACCAGATCAACCACAAAAGGTAATGTATGTTACCTTTTCATCTCCGTCACGTAAGTTACACGAAAATAGTACGCAAGTTGTGGGTATGAAAACTCATTCCCATTTGATGTTTTATCTTGTCTAATGCAGAAGTACATTCAGTATTCACGAGACAAATATGTCCCATGTCAAAGTGATCGAAAATAATTCACGTATATTATCCCAAAACGGTATTTTCAAGTGCACTCTTTCAGCGGACAGATCCTTTATGTGGTCTTTCCCCAAATAGATGTCCTACATCTTACAAATCTTCACGAAGGCTAGACTGATATCAAGCTACACACATAACTAGATTAACCATAAAGGGGAATGTATGTTACCCTTTCATCTCCGTCACGTAAATTACAAGGAAAAAGTACGTATGTATGCGTGTGTAAACTAATTCCCATTTGATGTTTTATCTTGTCAAATGCAGTAGTACATTCAGTATTCACGAAACAAACATGTCCCATGTCAAAGTGATCGAAAATAATTCACGCATATCACCCGAAAACGGTATTTTCAAGTACACTCTTTCGGCGGACGGATCCTTAATGTGGTCTTACCCCAATTAGGTGTCCTGCATGTTGCAAATCTTCCCGAAGGCTAGACTGATATCATGCTACACAAATAACTAGATTAACCACAAAAGGTAATGTATGTTACCTTTTCATCCCCGTCACGTAAGTTACACGAAAATAGTACGTAGCTTATGCATGAGAAAACTCATTCTCATTTGATGTTTTATCTTGTCTAATGTAGTAGTACATTCAGTATTCACGAGACAAACATGTCCCATGTCAAAGTGATCGAAAACAATTCAAGCATATCACACCAAAACGATATATTCAAGTGAACTCTTTCGGCAAACGGATCCTTAATGTGGTCTTACCCCAAATGTATGTCCTGCAGGTTACAAATCTTCACGAAGGCTAGTCTGTTATAGAGCTACACACATAACTAGATTAGCCACAAAGGGGAATGCATGTTACCTTTCCATCTCCGTCACATAAGTTACACGAAAATACTACGTAACTTAGGGGTGTAAAAGTTAATTCCCGTTTGATGTTTTATGATGTCAAATGCAGTAGTGCATTGAGTATTCACAAAACAAACATGTCCCATTTGAAAGTGATCGAAAATAATTCACGCATACCACTCCAAAACGGTATTTTCAAGAGCACTCTTTCGGCGGACGGATCCTTAATGTGGTCTTACCCCAAATATGTGTCATGCATGTTCATAAATCTTCCACTTTAAGACTACATTCTTAGTAAACCACTGAACTGAATTTTTTATTGTAGATGCAAAAGGTTAGTTTGTGTTAACTCTTTTAGGAGCTTAAAACCAAAACGTTGCCTTTTGTTTTCTTTTAAATAACCAAACAGAGTTACTCAACGATACGCCATTTTTATTTTGAACTGGTTGCGTATACAATATAATTACGTTACACCTGAATAACAGAGGATGTTGCGCGAGTGACTATGTTTGGTTATTTAAATGCTTTGGTTGAAAGGCAAGTTGAAAAAATTTCCCTTTTAACAATAATTGTGTTAGAGAATAATAACAAGTTTTCAAAGAATCAATTATGAAATTAGACAAACTCACCAACTTTCTTGTAACGGTCGAAATTAAAACGCTGCCTCTCATGGTTAATTTAGAAAAGTATGCACAGCTTACACTTCATGTACAGTATATCCCAATATTGCACATTACAAAATTAAGCAACATAAAACATTGTTTTAGATGCCATGAAATTTTTCAGGATATGTCATTAATATAAAAAGTAGACTTTTAAAAACATTTAAAACAAAAGTCATGATATCTGAAGAAAACATTTCTGATGCGTTTTGTTCTGTTTATTTATTATTTAACATCTAGAAGATGTTATTGAAAACAGTTTTATGGCGCCATTTGTGAATTAGTTCTGCCAAAAAATACAGGACAACAATCACATGTACACGTGTCCCCGGAATGGTTCTGGCAAGATATGTGCGACTACTGTGAGTTTTCTTCATGAAATTGGAGGGTTGGTTGCTCAACTGAAGGTACTGTGCTGCTTCGGGAAGACAAACGCTGATTTGCAACGTGTACGAAGCAGGGGATGTTTTTACATAAACTGCTGTCGCGCTTCAAAATTCATTCCGAACATTTTACATTTCAAATTTTAAGTTCACCAGATAACTTTGCGGCGGAAATTATGCGCATATCGAAGATGCCAACCCAGCGTTTGTTGGTGTTTTGGACATTCTACCGGTCGCCGTCTGTTTCGTTAGTAAGTAAATGCACATAGTTTTAGAGTACAACACTTTATTAGCACATGCACCATGCCGGTGTACTGGTCTGGAAGGAGGTTCCGGTCTGAGAGTAAGTTCCGGTTCCGTTTTGCGTATTGCGCATGCGATTGTACATGTCAAAGGTTAGCGCCTACTTTCGGCCCGCAGCTGTATGGTCTGGAAGGAGGTTCCGGTCTGAGAGTAAGTTCCGGTTCCGTTTTGCGTACACACAGTACATGTCAAAGGTGTGGAGTGGAACTTTTGTGTTTGATCTAGCAAGCCCATTGGGTTCTAGATATATATATATAAATTCAAAATGTGAGGGTCACAATTTTAAAATGGCACTTATCTGGGCCAGTCATGCCTGTATGGGGCATACATTTTATGCCATCTAGTGTACCCATTGGGATGGTTCGTAGTTTTATATTTTTTCTAAATTTGTCCGGGGTGGCGGTCTGGTGGTCACAATTTTAAAATAGCACTTATCTCCATCAGTTTTTGAAAAATGGGGCTGACATTTTGTGTGCAGTTTAGAAGTCCCATTGAGGCACTTCAAAATTCGTACGGAGGGTGGGGATCTTGGGATCACCATTTCCAAACAGATGGTTTAATAACACTAGAGTCCAGGAGATTGAGAGGAGATTGAGAAGTGTTTAAAATATTGAATGGTTATGAAAATATTGATATACGTTTTTCTCAGTTAGGAAGGATAGAAGTACTAGAGGACATGAAGTTATATTAGTAAAGGATGAGTGTAGATTAGGTAAAAGAAAGTTCTAATTTTCACAAAGGACTGTAAATGAATAGAGCAGATTATTTGCTGATTGTGTGGGTGTTTGCTGCATGAATATGTGTAAACATACAATCGACACACCTCAGAAGGCGGGATGCAGAAGGGTTGGATAAAAAGTGTTGGGTTCTCAATAAGCCAAAAGGCTTCCTTGTCCACCTGCCATCTAGAGTTAATTCTCTGTGTGGCAATCTTGTTAGGTGGACAATGAAGGTATGGGGTAAATCAGTTGTTTGAATCTTTTTTCAATAGACTATATTTGATGCTTCAACTGTTGCATCATTGAAAGTCATTTTAATTAAATATCAACATAATCATACTCGCAGATACAATGTTTCGGTCAATAAGCCCATGCCAGGGGTAATTGTGCACAAAGGTTTGTGCATTTACCTGGCGGATTTGAACCACCAACAGATACCGAGACATTAGCATCTACAGGTGTACTCTTAATTTAAAATAAACAATGTTAAAAAGGAAACCACTGTTTCAAGTTTCAATTAAAAACAGACAACTTAATAAAGGCCATTTACAAAATTTGCAGATGCTGCAAAATAGTATTGTTCACTTGTTACAATTGATCAGTAAAGCTTACTACATAAATTATGGATGAAATTACCAACACAAGTTACCTGATGCTGCACTGCCATAGCCTAGGGCAGTAGGGGTCTAAATTCTAGTGATAAGGGCGTGAGCAAACTGTGCAGAGAATGTCATAATTCACTTGAAACAATTTAGCACTACAAAGTCTACCAAGTCAGTATGATACAATTAATTAGTAAATTCCTTACTGTCATGTAACAGTATTCCCAGACACTGTCAATAAGCTTATGTGTCACTGTGTCTACTTCTGAGAAAGGAAATATAACTTTATTCATACACAAATACAGTACAGTACAGTGTGACAATAACAATGTAAGTACCTGTGCTAAATGCAATAGCGAGTGATTGTCCATGATTTATTAATATATTTCATTAATTAATTGCACTATATATGGTCAACAGTACATTTGGTCATATAAGACTGAAGCCATTTGACATCTTAGGTTGAGTGCAATTTGTATTAATATTTGCCAAAAAATAACCACCAACCTGTAATGACTGCCATGGGTGTCTGTTTTGTCAAAGGAATATTTATTTATGGCTCAGGAAATCAAGAGGTACAACCCACAGAAAGATAAGAATAATAACCATTCTAGGTAATAAACGGTGGCCCTGCAGAGCAGCTCTGTTAATAGCCACGTCATTGCGTCCAGCCATCGTTTCATAATTATACTTCTGTCAAAAACATAGGCCCCTATTCTGACACCTATATAATTTAAGAGACCCATATTAATAGACTCGCTTATGGCATAGTATACTATACGCTAGGCTACAGACTATTAACCTGGCCCTGGGGCTGGACTGTCTACTCACTGTCTACTTGATATTTGCCATGCTGCGTAGCTTTCAACTCAAGACAGCATTGCGCATTCGCTTTTCACACACCAAGTGCTTTTTGGTGACTAGATAATGCCTTATGCAAGTCATGTACCGTCGGTACTCATCTCCTATTTCCCCCCGCTGCATCACAGGTATGCTCTCAACAAAAGATATGTGAATTAGCTGATAGTAACTAATGTGCCTGTAGACAGTGGTCACACGCAGATGTACGGTCCTGTTCAGCAACGTAGGGGGCAAATAGGTCGGTGGAATAACGGTCGCTACAGCAAGCGAAAAATGATTGATTGTATATCTCGGTCACCGAGTGCGTCGAGCAAGGGTCAAAGTTGATCGGTCACCTGAGGTCACGTAGCTCACAGCGATGTAACTCAGTCGCCGCCTACTTCTGGCACGGGGTCAAAGTTTATCGGTCACCTGAGGTCACGTTGCTCACAGTTGGTCGATTTTGATGTACTGCGTTTGCGCGAGCATGCGCAATACGCAAAACGGAACCGGAACTTACTCTCAGACCAGAACCTCCATCCAGACCAGTACACCGGAAGACTCCCGAACCAACACGAGGCTCGCCGCTCAACGACAGGTAAGTGGCGCCACCTGTCAGACAAGATACATAATAACGTAACACCGTCAAAAGTAAATTTGCCGACTTCGCTGCTTCTTTGCTAGTTCGTTTACCGCTCAGCCTGACGTATGTTGTCGCAATCGTTTGTAGATAATAAAGCTGCTTTGCAGCAGAATCTCTGTAAGACAGCGACATTATAGAGTTTTAAGGGTTTGAAAGAAGTATGTTTCACTATGAAAGACAACCTTTTGTTATTATTTATGAGCCATAAAACTGACGATTTTCAGTGTTGCTTGACTCAGGCTTGAAGTTGAGCACAGACATGGGTCGTACTTTTCGGCAGCATTTGCTTGTTATCAGAATTCCTATATACGAAGAGTCACACCAAGAACACCTTCGATCGATATCGTTTGAATGTTAATTGTTTCGCGACCTGCAATATAAATTATCTCTGCTCTCTCTAGGCAGTACTAGGCTTAGTTTGCAGAAGGACAAATAGCGTCACCATTTGTTTAGTTTCTATACTGTTATATGTAATACTTATACTATTACATAACATGTAATATTTATACTATTACATGACAATTAAGTAATACTTATACTGTACGTTATACATAACATGGCGCTTAAAATTAAGTAGTGTGATTTATTTGTTATTTAGAGGTGGTTCAGGTTAGGGCAAAACATTGTCATTGGCTCTTTACTAAAATGTATGGCTTATCTAATTAAACCGGACACAATTTGACCCGCACCTTAAAATGTTTGCGGAACGGTGGTCTAAGAGAAGCACAATTTAAAAACATGATAGCTTAATTAATTAGTTGAACAATTGTGGAACATTCTGTAAGACAAAGTATTACATGGTTACTTGTTGGTTTAACTTTTGATTAATTTGAACAGTGTTTTTATTATTCAGCGCGGTTATAAAATAATATCGTGTTCGCCTTCTAATAAATTTCTTCTAACTATTATTTAATACCATTGAATCTGTTTAAACATTTAGCAAAATAAAATATGCGTTTCGTTGATATACACAGAGAACATGTAACGAATGTAGGGTGCACTGAGTGACTGACCGACTACTAATTGACTGACAAATCGAACTCTGCCATAGCTGTGTCTCCCTTTGGCGTAATAGATACCACGTGACGTCTTCCATATTGGATTTGTGCAACATGGCTTCTGGACAAGTTGAAACGAAAGAGGTAGTTTTTGTAATATTTCTTCTTGTCACATAGCTTTATGTGAGTATTAAAGGCATGGAAGCTTACATACAGTACACGTTTTCAGGCAATTTAGGTGTGCATTTAATTAATGGAGTATTTATTTAGTAATTTGAGATGGTATGTCGGCGTTGGACGGTAGTTCGTTGAACTATTGCTACGACGTTCGGGCTGCCGGCTGGGTAATGCTTGTCATTCATTGTAAGTTGAATTGTACAGGCTATGTCAGTGCCACCGAGAGTAGTATGTGATTTCGTTATGAGTTTCTTCCGTTAGGATTTCACGTGTATACTTTCTTTAGGTTATTTTTAATGAACCGCACTACCGGTTAGAGCACAATCGAATCGGTTCGGCGCAGTGAAGTGCCAATGAATTGTCTAACTTTGTTGGGATGTAAAGTTAAACGACGCACGTGTTAATTTATGACGCATTGTTTCGTTTAGAAGTGACACACATCTGTGCATGTGTCACACAACAAAATGTGTCGCAGTCCACAGTAATGTTTTAACTATTCATATTATTGTGAGGTGATGTGATTTTGAGTCGGACGTTGTCAGCAAGTGACAGTGCTCAGTGACTAGTCTAATGACTGTGAGATGAACCTGGGCGTCTACAATATGTTCAGAAGTGACAGAAGGGAATCTATTGGTGGCGGAGTACTAATGTATATACACAAAGACCTACCAGCTATGCCCTGCCAAGAAATGAACAACCTGGAAATAGAAGACTCAATGTGGGTGTCAGTTAAGCTAAACAACAAAGACCAGCTGTTAGCAGGAATTGTGTATAGGACACAGAAGTCAACCGACGAGAACAACACCAGACTAATAGACGCAATAAAACATTTGCAAGAAATGCATGGATACTCACACATCCTGCTGATGGGAGACTTCAACTTCCCAGAGATTAAATGGGAAGACCACACAGTAAGTGGGAGCGAACACTCCACAGCAGCCAAGTTTTTTGATGCAACGCAAGACGCCTACCTGACTCAACACGTTGTCAAACCGACCAGACTGAGACCGGGCCAACAACCTTCTACACTTGATCTAGTGTTTTCCAATGAACAATACATGGTTGACAAAGTCACTCATCTACCACCACTGGGGTGTAGCGACCATGAGTCCGTACTGTGGACTTACACATGCTATGCAGAAGCACCAGTCAACAACAGACCAAGCGGTTCGAGAAACTACCCCAAAGGCAACTACGAAGCAATCAATGAATCCCTGAGCAAGATTGACTGGGAGAATAAGTTTTAGGGAAACAGTGTAAACACTAATTGGACTAAACTCAAGAAGGAGATCTCAAAGGCAGTGAGAGAAAATGTCCCTCTCAGGAAACCGAAACGCAAGATGGCCAACAAACCTCCATGGTGGAGTAAACAAATGTTGAGAACAGTGAAGAGAAAGTATGACCTATACAAACGCTACAAAAGTTCGGGGCTGGACAGAGACTATACTGCATATGTCAAACAGAGAAACGAGACAAACACCAAGATTAGACAAGCACAGAAGGACTACGAGGAGAAACTAATCAACAATTTCAAGAAGGAACCAAAGAAACTCTACGGTTACCTGAGATCGAAACAGAAGGTAAAGGTGACAGTAAGCCAGCTGGAGACAGAAGACGGCAGATTAACAGAAAATGACCAGGAAAAAGCAAATGTACTGGGTGACTTTTTCAAGTCAGTGTTTGTAAATGAGGATACGTCCACCATCCCAGAATTTCAACAAAGAACAAACGAGGGTGTAGCCGACATCATATTTACAGAAGAGATTGTACACAAGAAACTACAAAGTATTCATCCCAACAAGGCGCCAGGCCCAGACGGGTTGCACCCATGGGTATTGAAAGAGTGCAGCAAAACCCTTGCCAAGCCGATGTACTGGATATTTCGCCAATCATTAGACACTGGTCAAATCCCTACAGACTGGAAACAAGCCCTAGTCACACCAATTTTCAAGAAGGGGTCAAAAGAGAAGGCCGGAAACTACCGTCCAATCAGCCTAACATCCATACCCTGCAAGACTCTGGAAGCAATCGTCAGAGAAACCATGATCAAGTTTCTCAAGGAACATAGCATCATCAACAATAACCAGCATGGGTTTCTTGAAGGAAAGTCCTGTTTGACCAACCTACTAGAGACCTTTGAGGAATGGACACGAACACTGGACGAGGGATACGGACTGGACGTCATATACCTGGACTACAAGAAAGCGTTTGACACAGTTCCTCACTACAGACTGGTAAAGAAGCTAGAAGCCTACGGCATTCGAGGCAAAGTGGTTCGATGGCTGGAAACTTTCCTGACTAATAGAACCCAGCAGGTGGTACTCAACGGAACTAAGTCAGAGTGGGCCCCCGTCACAAGTGGAGTTCCGCAGGGATCTGTCATAGGACCGCTTCTTTTTATTCTCTACGTGAATGACATCCCAGACCTGGTTCACTGCAGAATCAAGATGTTTGCCGATGACACGAAGCTGTACACAACGATCCGTAACCAGGAAGACCAAGACCAACTGCAAACTGACATTGACACCCTGGAAGACTGGAGTAAAGAGTGGTTGCTACAATTCAACCCTGAGAAATGCAAGTTAATGCAAGTGGGGAAACCACCACACAATACGTACACCATGACTCACCAGACTGGAGCCAGAGTGAACCTCGAGACAACAAAAGAGGAAAAGGACGTTGGTGTGTGGGTAACCACTAACCTAAAACCAACAGTGCAATGCCAGAAAGCAGCAAAGAAAGCCATGCAAGCTCTTGGCATGATAAAGAGAACTTGACCAAAAATTCATTTGTGACACTACCGGGCATACGTCCGTCCACACCTCGAGTTTTGTGTACAAGCATGGTGCCCATATCTGGCAAAGGACATCGACATCCT
The DNA here is from genome assembly GCA_963995525.1 of Escarpia spicata. Lineage (NCBI taxonomy): Eukaryota > Metazoa > Annelida > Polychaeta > Sabellida > Siboglinidae > Escarpia > Escarpia spicata. Next base: position 16,870,314 of record OZ023210.1, read on the forward strand.
CGAAAAGGTACAGCGAAGAGCAACAAAGCTGGTTACTAGCATAGCAAAGCTCACATATGAACAGCGATTACAACAACTGAAACTACAATCGTTGTATTACCGACGTCAGAGAGGCGACCTTATTGAAACATACAAAATACTTAACGGAATCGACAAAGTTGAAGCTGATCAATTCTTCCAGGAGAGGGACAGTACAGCAACACGAGGACACACGAGAAAGCTTTTCAAGCAAAGAACAAGACTGCTGGCCAGACAGAATTACTTCTCAGTTAGAGCCGTGGATCAATGGAACAGGCTCCCACAACATGTGGTAGATGCCAAGACCGTCACACAGTTTAAGGCTAGACTCGACAAGCACTGGAATAGCCTAGGATATGGGCACCAACAAAGGCCAATGGCCTAAATCAGCCCATTAACCTGTAAGTGTAAGTGATAGACAAGTCGAAAGAAATCAAGCAAACGCGTTTGCATTGGGACACAATGATAAATTGCCTATGTTTAAAAAATTGTCCCTTGATTTATAAAGACTGATAATATATTTTATATCAAAAGAACCATAAATATGTCTTCTTTGTGATAAAAATACCTGCTTTTGCGAATTCGTAATGCTTCAAACAGATACTCGTGATGAAATAACGACACCCGCAGACATTTCATTTCGTTGTGGGCGCAGCCATATTTAATCTCGCGGAAGGGTGGTGTTTTCATAAAATCATGTGCTCGCGTTATTACCCGCCATGCTATGTTTTGCGGTATGGTTGAAATCGCAAAATGATATTCTTTCTTTTGGCGTGTTTCTTGTATGAATTGAAATAAAATTAAGAAAAATATGATCTATTGACCATATTTAGAGAGGATTTAAGGTATGAACAACTTGCGGAAACTCTGGAAAACTACATATATGCTATTTAGTAATGTATAAACGTAATATTAATGCAAATTTGGCGGATATACACCTTTGCCCATTTTTGCCCCAAGCTCAAACGTAGAAGTGCCCCATGTCCGGCAATGAATTTCTTCTATTATCGCTCACATACCCGGCATACATATTATTGCAATCTTGTATTCTGAAGTTGTGTTTTAGCCATGCATTTGTTATTCGTGTTTACATATGCACATACATGCTATCATATATTAAATGGTGGACGTTATATGAATATTTTATGTTTATTTTCATGTTATAATCATGCACAAATAAATGACAAATAACAACAAATAAATGACAACCTCCTCCATAAATCAGACATCTGATGTACTTCTAATTACACTGCATTGATCTTGCTGTAACTAACTGCATGTATAAACATTGGCTTGGTGGTGGGTTTTTAAAAATTGTTTATTACTGTATCTTCCTGGAACTATTTGTATATGAATATATAACATGATTTAATATTTCGTGGTGGTGGTGCGGTGCAACAGTTTACTTCAGCGGGGATGGGTATGCATGCTTTTTCAACATTTTATTTTCGAATGCTGCGAGGACATTCTTCCTAAGCAATGAAATGTGCTTTCTAAAAAAACAAGGTGCATCAAACAAGTTGTTGAAATCTGTTAGAAATGCCACAGTTTCTCGCTGGATGTAAAGCACTTGGAATCATTTGGAAGCTGATCACCTGTCCCGTCTGATGCATGATCGAAGACAAGAATGTTCACATCTTGGACATGAACACTCACTACCAGCATCGTTCTGCCAGGAGTCATGCAGAAACATCAATGAGTTCATGAGTGGGATGAGTACATCTATCTTTGGAGATGCTACTCGCATCAAGAAGGACAAGGTGTTTGGAATGCTGACAACACTTTCTGATGCAGATGTGGAAGTGATTCTTCATATCCTACTTCCAGCCATCGCTGTTCTCTGCAAACGGGTCTTTGTAGATACATTACATCAGATAATTCATAGTTGCATGGCAATATATTATATATATATATATAATGTACATGCATGCTGTGTAGCGGAATGCTAATTGTTGCTTGCAGTAGTTGGTGATCCTTCTCACTTTACTAATTACACGCACACATGCGAACACACACAAATCTACATATAAATTATATTTACATAATTATATGGTGCAAGGCCAAAGCAGAATGTTTACATCAATGCATGCAATATTTGGCTGTGCTTATACTCTCACACACACTTTACTAACTTTGCAAACATGACTAACGTCCACCTGATTTTATTAGTATACCTGCCACTTCTAAAACATGTCAGATTTTGTTGATATCCACATAATGGAAACCATTAAAGCATATCCTCCAACCTATGGGTAGCAGGCTTCCCAAGCTGGTTCAGTGTGGTGTAAGACAATGAGCCAGATATATTGTGTATATGTGTATATATGCTGGATGACCATTTCAAAGTAGGGGACCTGGAGATACTTTTGTAAGCTTTTCCGAAAGGTTAGTTGCTTAGTTAATTAACCTAATTTTATGTAAAATTCCTTTTGTAAATTATATTTAAAGGAAATACATAAAATATCAAGTTTGAATTAAGATTTTTGTATTGTACAAGATTTTATTTTCACATTTCCTTCAGATAAAAAAACTCACAAATTTATTCAATGCCTTTACACAATTTCGTCAATGTTCATCACAGATAGTTAAAACTGGTATGGTTGTCTTTCTCTTAAAATAAACCTTTCCGGTGGTGTATCACATTTGCCAATTTGATGAATTATTGCATTTTCACCGACCTCCCTACTAGTGGCAGTAATGTTAACTCTGAATTGGGGGTATATATATATTTGATCATCTGACATTGGTTTGACATTAATGCCTACTGCTACAACTGCTAACCTGTTACCTTTTGTTATTTGTTTATTTTAAAGGGAATAAAAACACCTATTGCTTGAATTCATATTATATTACATCCTGCTATTTATTTCCATGTCCACCAAGCCAAAACAAATAAAACAGTTCAATGAATTAGAAATTCCACATTTTATGCTGTGCAGCTGGACATTTTCGAATATGCATATTTTTGACGCGCTTTTCGGCATGCCAAGATGTGACCCATACTCGCATCAAGCCAACCCTTTCCATGCATTCATTCAGAGCATCATAGTATACAAAATGACTTGGTTGATATTACTTCGTGAAAACATAAACAAAAAAGTTAAAAAAATACCAATGGTTTGGTGTCAGGATTGAACCGGCGTCACCCGATTGTAAAATAAATGACAAGAATCCAATTCGTCTACTAACTGAGCTAGCGGCACCAACGGAAATTCACTGACTGATTTAAGTTGTTATGATAAATCGTACAACTCTTCCTTCATATATTGATATTCTAGTGATATTATGAGATTATACACATTACTTTCTGTAGCTGGATACAATATATGTTTGCTATGTATGTTTATTGGTATAGATTATCTCCCATTGGTTGCATTCAATATAATTATTCTGAAAACGAGCCCAAGTTCGGCGAAACCTAGTCGACTTGTAGGCCCATTCGCATTCATTGTTTTGAATAAATGGGAATATGCGGCCACGGCACCGTGCTGCATATGGGTTTTTGTGCTGGCAACAACGCAAGACAAGTGATGATTGGCCTAATGTCTGATGCTAATTATTATGCTAATTACCTCGTTGTCTCTGGCGCAAGGAGCCAATCACCGCGCGGTAGTGGCGCGCAGTCACAGATTACAACGAGCTCTTGGTCACTTCATTTTGTGAAAGCAGACGGAGTGGTCGCTTCAACAAATTTTGGTCCTCCCATCCCTCCCAAATTTTTGATAGCGTTAGGGACTACCATGTACATCATTGGTGGAAGAGGGGTTGATAGCATATCTCAAAGCTTTCCCCGTTTTCTTAGTGCAGGTGGACAATGTGTTCACGGGGTTTTAACGCAGAGACAGCTCGCTTCTCTTCCACCGGTGATTTTAGTAAGTGGGGCGTAATGGCCCTATTTATAGGTTTAGGCTAAATCTTGATACAATGTAAGTCTTCAGCAGGTAGTTGGGATTATAGTTAGGTGAATGAATGGTGTGCTTGGTTAGTACGGTACGGTGCCTAAGGTCTACTGTGATTACAGTAGTAATGATGTTGTATATATCTATAATAATACTGCTAATGTTGTATATGCCGAAATGTCGGCTCTGTCGACCTGAGGGACAGGAGACTAGTATGGGCTCAGTCACAGGCCTGGCCTTGGGATGTAGAGCCCACATTTCTCTCTCTAACTTAATCTCTTAATAAACGTCATTCATATGGCCTTCTTTCATCACTATTCATGACTTGTGTTGGTGCTTGCATAAAATTTGATTCATGTGGAACCGTAAGGTAGCTGCTTTTTCCTCTATGATGACTAGTGTTTATATTACATCGGAATATTGCACAATAACTCATTCTGATGCTCGTTTCGACCCAAAAGCTATCCTTGTAAACATGCTCTAAATGCATGGAAAGGGTCGGCCTGATGCGAGTGTGGGTCATAGGTGGCGTCACAATACCATGTGATTGCCTAGCTCATGAAATTTTAATTTTCCGCGGGAATCGCTACACAGGCGGGTTTAAAATCGAATTTATGCTACAACTGTATTTTTCTGTATTTTTTTAATGTTCTCAAATGTTACATACAATGTTAAACTTTGTGTACACATGGAAAACAGATTTTAGCTAATGCCTTGTTTTTATTTACTTTAACTGTCATGATATATATTTACACTTGTCAATAATCCTTGAATTATAGTAGCACTTCTAAACAAATCCTTGGATATGGTGAATATTTCCATACAATGTTCTTTTTTGATGTGCAGGAGCATCCGGCATCAGCTCCATTGAAGGTGAAAGCTGCTGGTGACACAGAGGACGTAACAGCAAGCAAGGAGATAGTAAATCCAGAGCTGCTCCTCAAGCATCCACTGCAGAACAAATGGGCCTTGTGGTACTACAAGAACGACAAGAACAAAGACTGGGCCAGCAATCTTAGACTTATCACAGCCTTTGACACAGTTGAAGACTTCTGGGGGTGAGAGGCAGAGCATACCCAGTAACAGCATTACTAAACATCATATATAATCATTAATTGTTAACAACAACATGGGAAAACTGAGCCATCTAAAATGGTTAAACAGATTCTGCTTTGGTGATTTTGATAAACATTTTTCACTTAACTTCCACCAGCACAATTGCAAAGTTGCAAACAACTGATTTCCTAAACCAGACATGGGCCTGTATTATATAGCAACTATTGCTTACTAATGTCATTCATTAGCTAATCCTAGATCACCTCAGTAATACAACCACCTCACAATTAAGGTCACCCTAGGATAATCAAAAATTTGTTCCATATACAGTAAAGTAGAGGAAATGAGTCCTGCTAATATGGTCACCTCGCTATTCAGGTCACTTGTCCAGTCCCAAGGGTGATCTGTATTGTATTAATAGTGAGGTTCCACTGTACACAATCTGTGTCATACTAGTAATGTTCTGTGTGTTCAGATTTTTTGTAGAAAGTATATTGTAAAAATGTTAAAATATCTGGTCTGTGCAATGTACAGTATCTGAATTTAAAATGTCAGTTGTTGTATTTTATTGCAGCTTATACAACCATGTGCAGCCAGCCAGCAAATTGTTACCTGGCTGTGATTACTCCATGTTCAAGGTAAGGCTACTTAATTTGACTCCTTTTCAAACTGATCTTATGTGAAGCAATAATGAAATGATTATCGTTAGTTGATGTTGCTAATCCCAAGACCTGTTGTACTTTGATGGACAATTTTGTAATTGTTCAGTAACATTACAGACTATTAATTTTTTATGGACTTCATTTTAGAATCATATTTTAATGCTGATAGAATTCCAAGGGGTAGTCTCGTAGTTTTCAGAGTTATGTTAAATGCATTTCGCATTGGTTCAACCCGCTGCAATATGTGCAGGGTTTCCGCTAAAAAAATAATTTGGGTACGGAGTTAGTCAATTGTGAGACCGTGGAAACTGGAAGGCTAAGCCTGCCACCTACGGCCCCATGATGGGTCGGGGTATGGGGGCCCTCCCCCAGAATAAATTGGATTTCTAGATGCTCGGAGAAGTGATTTCCCAGCATTTGGAGTCGGGAATCCCGCCCGGCTCATGGTGATCATTTCTATGTTTCGTATGAGAATGAATCATAAATGTAACAGTCAGCAGGAAAACTGTAGTATGGTATCTTGTTGGGTTATTTTTCTTCACCAAGAAACAATGAATACTCGAAAACATCGCGAAAAATGTACAGCCATGACAGCACGCCATATTCTTTACACTAAGCCTGTTCTATCCTGAGGTGAAGGCTTCAATCCCACAGTGAATACCACGTTTAGCCAATCACAGAATAGCTAGCATAAACGTGTTGGCACGGGCTCATTCTTCACCTTTAAAAAAACGTCATCAAGTATGAGTTTCGCTGCACAGAATATTAAAAAAAAATTAAAAATCTGGATTTATTTTGGGTACGTATCTGTACCCTAGAATTATTTTTGGGTACGTAATTTTACCCTGCTTGCAGAAACACTGATGTGGTGATGACGAAACCATCCCCATGTATTGCTTCTGGGACTTTTTGAACTTATTTGACCACCCCTAAATTATGACTACTAGTGTGTAAAGCACCTACGAACAATCTTGACTGATCAGGAACTGCACAGTTATATATCTTAGGGAGAGGCACTGCAGCTAAAATGGCATATTGTGACAAAAATACTCAACATGTGATTCTTCTGTATTCTGATAGCATTTTATGTTTACTATTAATAAAAATCTCTTTTATAACATTTACATAACTCTAAGTAACTTATATTGATGAATAAGTATGCTTCTGTCATGTGATTAATCCCATTAGCGAATCTTTGACGGCTGTTTAAACCCGTTTGCTAAAAGCTGTGTTTTTCCAATTTGGAAACATCATATCTGTAGAAGTAATGACACTACATTAATGGAATTTTGACCAATGTGTTTCTTGGTAAGTTCTCTATGCAATGATGAGGATACATTTTATTTTTAGTTATGCTGAACATACTGATCGCAACCAAATTTTAAAATATTAAATAATGACAATATTGGAAATATCTCTTCGTCATTTCATAGAATGAGGTATTGTAAATAAGAACTAGAATAAATTACATTGATTACTGCACTATTGGAGGAGCTACAATGTTTCCAAATTATGCTATATTTTCTCTCTCCACCAGCCAACTTTGATTGTTGCCATGGAAACGGGGGTCTGGCAAAAAAAATTCTGTATATTTTATTCAATAAGACATACTCTACAACTTGGACACAAAACATTGCATTAATTGTGTATTTAAAAAATATCCTATCTAGCTGCCATTAATCCATTTCATTCTGACAGCTAGTTAGTTGGCCACATTGGTCAGATCTTAGCAAAATCCAAAATTTACAGTTGTGACAAATTATTTTGATGGGTTAATTTTTTTTTCTTCTCAGGTAATGGTTGAAGAAAAATGTGTAAACCCTTACATTTCTGGAATCGGGAGAGAATTGCCTACATGGTGGTGTTGAAATTGTTTATGTAGCATGTACAGGAATTAAGTGGTTTCAAGGTGAATTAGAAGAATGAAAAGTAATAATTAAAAAAAATTGTGCATCTGACTTTGGATATGTTTTACATGTATACATCTGCTCAGGAAGGTCATAAATCCAAAGGGAAGAAATCTCCCAAATTCATTTCTTCAAACAGTGGTAACAATTCACAAACACTTCAATTATAATTTTTTTCCAGGCAACTGTTGAAGGTAAGTGTATAAACCCATATGTTTCTGGAATCAGAAGAGAATTGCCTACATGATGATATGGACGTTGTATAGAGTGTGCATGATGGAAGTGGACTCAAGTTGAAGAAGAAGAATGAAAAGAAATAACAGAAATATGTACCAAAACTGTACAACTTTGGACTTGTTTTACCCATGTACAGCCGCTCAGAATGGCCATACATGCAATGAAAGAAACTTTCCAAATTAATTTCTTCAACCAGTGTTAAAAATGTTATGTAAATATCTTATCTCAGTCAAAAGTTATAGTTTTTTTAAAGAAAGTCGTCACGTAAACTAAACTAATCATTTCTTTACAGATATTCACCGACAATTCAGTTGCAGTTCATCAGTTTCTAATGCAAAGGAATTACAACATACAAGACATAATGTACACAATAAAATTTAATATGAAACATCAACCATTCACTGGACTAGTGTAATAATGTTCATAATACTGTTCACGTCATTGGTCACTTACAACTCACAGGTTGTACAGTCTGTGACACACACTCCAAGTGCACTGGCTGCTGACACTGCCGACACCCGTGCTTGGTTGTGCCGCGTCGTTCACCTGCTGCTGCTCCCATGGAACACTCGATGCATGTTCTCTTCTTCTCGTACATCTTGATGATGTCGTGTCTCCCTGCACCAGGAGTAGGACGGGGATTGGCAGCAGGGTCCCGTCGTGAACGAACATCCCCAACCAGCCAAAGGATGATCTCCTCCAGGAAATCCTGGAAGTTGGGCCACTCGGACGCGACCACCTCTGGATTCATGTCTCGTGCCACAATGTACGCATTGTGTGCCGAGGCCATCATCAGGTAGTGGAAGATGCGTCTCCACCATTTCTTCAGTCAGTGCTGGATGATGTAGTAGCCCACCATCTTGTCCATGAGGTCAACCCGCTTCCTGAATTTCTGGTAGTCGGCCACGGCTCTGGGGACAGCCACCTATTGGGCCCCACCGCGCACACGTTGTGACACGGCTCCCGCTGCTGTCGGGTCGTGGAAGTTGGACAGGACACACACTGGCTTTGTGTCCTGCCACACCCAAAGGACAACTCATCCTTTCACAAACCGCACGTTCTTCGGCAATAGGGCAGTCGGCAGGTTCTTGCGGTTGCTCCAGACGGTGCCACACGCATACACCTACCGGGCATGCAGGTACGTCAACAAGTCGGTGCTTGTATAGAAGTTGTTGAAGTACACCTGTGTGTACTGTCTGTACAGGTGGTTAACAAGGTCTGTTACAACACAGTGTGTCGGCCCACGTTCCTGTCCTCCAGGCGTAGACCTGGAACTTGGAAGCCAGCCAGTGTCGCTTTCCGCAAGGACCCACACCTTCACGCTCGACTTGATCGGCTTTGCTTGCAGATACTGGCGAAATTCAAGTCGGCCCTTGAAACGAATCATGCTTTCATCAACCGTGTACTTCCCATATGGCACGTATACGGACTTAAACTGGTCGTTCAGGAAGTCGACAAACCACCGTATCTTGACAAGCTTGTCTCCTTCAGTACCTGGGGCGTCGTTTTTTGCCAGGTGGAGGTTGGTTGGCCATCACACTGCCAAAGTTCGTTTTCAGCAGCCAGTTGCTCACCCGCCAACAATCGTTCCTGGATGGCAGACGCAACACACCCATCGCGAAACACAAGCCAACAAATACCTTCATCTCGTTGGTGGTGACTGGCGTCCAAATGGGGGCTGACGGGGGTGGCGGATTCCGCTGCCTCTCTTGGTCGGCGTACCGATTCGTTTCAAGTCCGAGTCGTCTGAGTCATCTTCAGTGAACAGATTTCGAACCCATTGCTCTCCAATGGCATGTCGTTCATCTGCGTCGCTATCAGTCGAAATATTGCCCGTACTACTGCCCGTACAACTGCCGATTTCACTGTCTTCCATGTCGATATCGCTTCCATCACTAAATGCACCATCATCCACCATTTTTAAATGCCAAAAATCTCCAAAATATCGAACTCGGACTTCACTCCAAACTTGCAGACAAACACGCGGTTGAAAATGTGCAAATGGCTTCCAAACCGGTAGTGTAGTCATACTGCATCATGGGAAAAATGGTTAAAGCTTGCTACGATGCACGCAATTTCTATAAATACCTGAAAAGTCCGTCACACGCGTTGACTACGCCTGCAGGCGTATCCTGGATAAAATGGGTTAACAGTGTTTCACCCCTGTATGAATGTGTTTGTTTCATTGCAGATTCACTACGTTTGGTGACATTTGATGTTAACTTGTTCGCACTAGTCTGTGTTGCATGCGCTTGTAACACGGGAGAAGACTTATTCTCTATATGTCTACTGTTCGTTGCAGGAGGGAATACAGCCTATGTGGGAAGACGATCGCAACAAGAAAGGAGGCAGATGGCTTATAAATCTTGACAAAAGACAGCGGAACACAGAGCTCGATCGATTCTGGTTAGAAACGGTAAGTGTGTCTTCGAGTGTAAATCGGTCAATAGGAGTGCAACAGTAGATTTCTATATTTGAACATATATAATTTTTAACTATATTATGCTGGCTTGTGACATGCATTGCCCAGTTGGTAAGATGCTTTCTGCAAGTGGCATGTAATAGTAATTAAGAAAAAGTTTACAGTAAAACTTGTCCGTAACGGTCATCGTTGGAACTGCGCAAAATTACTGTTATAGGCAGGTTGCCGTTATGGAGAGTTTCATGACTTGGATACTCGCTAGGTGGAGCCACAGTTTTATTAATGGTTACGTTGACGTTCACTAGTTGGTACTCTTGTGAATACAAACCTAGCGTTATCAATAATATTAAATAATACAAATCAAATCAATTTATTTTGCAACAACAACATAGCAGTATACATACACAAAACAACCGTTTAAAAATAAAGTTGTGTTGCATGGTGGTCACATGGCATGTAATATGCCGTCTTCCTGTAACCCCATAAACATATATTTCGAATTATATTTACGCATACGTATACGATGATGTATGATATCTTTTGTATGACAACGGACAACGGACTACACAACTTGCTATATTTAATTGATGTTCCTTTTTGGCCATGGTAAAATCAAGTACGCCCGCCAAGTAAAGGCCAGCAGAAAAAGCTTTGATGTCCAAAAGGAAACATCATTGTAATATTTACCTAGGCAGTCACCAAGCCACCTAGGTAAATATTACAATGACCAGCCTCCATCTGTGGCTACTTGCTCATGGCTTCTATGACCAGCTTCCACCTGTGGCTACATGCTCATGGCTTCTCTGAGCTCACTTTGGACATCAAAGCTGATTCTACTCCTCTTTGCTGGAGTAAAAGAGCCATTTAGCAGCTGCAAAAAGGCTGATGATGCCATGTGTGACTCGATTGCAATTTGATAGTTCCATGTACACAGGATGACACTGACACGATAACGTTTTATCCATGGAAGTTATGGATTCTCTTTGACCTGCCCGCAAGCGGCAGGTTGACAATGAATGGTACGGTTCAAATTAACTGACCGTTATACGCAATAGACAGATTACCATTATGGACAGGTAATGGGCAGTGCAAACTAATAGGAAGTCATTCGGGACTTTCAAAAGTGACCGTTATATCCAGGTTATCGTTATGGACAGGTGGCCGCTAAGACAGGTTTTACTGTATATACTGTGTCCTTTGTGCTTTGCAATTATTATCTACTATTTTAGAAGTTACAAAGCGCTGATGTTGAGTAAGAGAATGTAGCATATACTGTTGCAATGTTGTTGAGATTGTACTGAGAAACCTGTGTATGACACATTTTGTGGACCTGTAGAGTGTGCTTGATTATAGCCTTAGAGGTAGGACCATTACAGATAAACCTAATTATGTATATGATCGAAAATGTTCACCAGGCTGGGAGATAACCCGTTGGATAAATATTCTTATAACAACTATTTCTCACAATTACATCTACGTTTCGACAAACAGGTTGCTGAAACTAAACAATGAGAGTTCTTCTGCTCAGTGCTCACTATTCGAGGTGACGCAACGTTTAATTAGGAATAGTTTGCCGGAGAAGACAACCAGTAGTTGCCAAAACAAAAGTGAACAAGATAAATTAATTGCAAGAAAAAGTCATGGGGTTGATTATGTTTGATCAATCCCAGTTTTCCAAATTATCAGTTCCCGTTGTAAGTCCAACTTTAATACAAAATTCTAAGGAAACATTAAATTCCAATTCATAATTCATTTTAACACATTTTTATTTGTACTAGAAATCTTGTGCACAATCATATTTAATTATATATGATTAAAACCTTTCACTATTATTCATTAAACATCACTCAAATAAGTCAAGTTCATTGGCAAAAAATAAATTTAAATTCTCCCAAAATAAATTAGGATCAATTGACCCCATGTCTGTCAGAATCGTTGGACTAATTAAAATGTACCTATTTGACATGATATTTGGCATTTGTTATAATGTGGAATTGTTTTGTTTCAGTTACTGTGTTTAATAGGTGAGGCGTTTGATGACGTTAGTGAGTACGTATGTGGGGCTGTTGTAAATATCCGACATAAAGGTGACAAGCTTGGCTTGTGGACAGGAGACGCAGAGAAGCCAGAAGCCACAATGAAAATAGGGTGAGTAACAGCAGGAGACCTTGTTGTATGCACTTGAAGTTTGTCAGACTGCCAGACACAACTAATAGTTAACAATTGAGTAAATGTACTAGAGAGGATTTCAACCAAGACTCCAAGAGGTTGTAGTTTCCAATTATATCCTCTATGTACAGTTAAAAACCAGCCACGTAATATAAAGTAGTTTAGACGATTGTTCTAAATACTTTTGGGTGTGGAATTTTATTTTTGTGATTACTAATTTTTAGTAGTGTGGTGATCATCACATATATATCTGTTATTAAAAATAAAGTTATTACATAACTAATTGTGTTACATTTTTAATCCCAGAAGCTTGTCAGCTACCAAATGTGTTATAAAGCAGAGCAGCTATGTTGCAGTTAATTTTCGTAAGATCATGTAATTGTGCTCAAGAATTATTTGAAATGTTCACCGTGTTTATCGATTTGTCTGTGATGGATAATTTCATGCAAATCTAATAGAAACAAATTAGATACTGTGACTAACAAACTGCCGCTTTTTCTGCAGGAAGAAACTAAAAGAACGGCTAAGTGTACCACCAAAGCTTAGTATAGGTTATCAGGTGAGTTTTGCACTTTCGCTATGTAAAGTATGTATAATTATTACATGCATACCACATTTTAGAGTCATGCATATATATTTGCGTATGCATACCTACTTTATACATTCAAGCAGTAGACATATATAGTATCACAGTAGCTTCATCCTCATGCCAGGGGATGCTGCTGACTACATCAGTAACAGTGCCCCATGGCAGATCACCTTGTGAAACTGAAGATAAACTCGTCCAATAATATCACTTGCTGAGAAGTTCTGGTAGATAGTTTGCGAAGTAGACATAGTTATTTGAACCGCTCATGAGAATGGTCGAATGGGTAATTATATTGGGATTCCTGGAAGTCAAGGACTTTGTCTTGGAACTGGAGTGGTGGTCGGACGGGTGTCTGGCACTGTTCTCAAGAGTGGTACAGTCGTGACTAGCGACAACAATTACGAGTTTGATTGCAGTGGTAATATATGTAGTCACCGCCCCTGGTTTGTGAGGATGAGGACAGTGTTCTGCCTAGGTAGAATTTGCGGGGCGTTACGCCCTGCCCTTTTTCAGTGACGCCCTGGTACCCAAAAAAGGCAAAAAGAATGCCCTGCCTTTTTTATACGGCGCCCTGCTATATTTTGCACGTAACCCTAGTCGTGGCTACAGACGGTTACACGATCGTGTATATTATTATTAATTTGCGAACGTCTCGATCTCGAAATGCATCCCGATCGCGCCACACGCCTGGTTAAATTGTTCCCAACTGAGCACATCGCGCAATCGGGAATGGATGCGTCACGAGATCGGGGTGCTTGCAGACACTCGATCGTCTGCAAGCGCCCCAATGTCGACTACGTATCCCGATCGCGCAACGTGGTAATTTTGATTGTTCATGCGCCCCTATCTCGACTCCTATCCCGGGCGCCATTAAATTCTTAATCGTGTGCCAACATTTTAAAAACGTTCATTTGAGGAGACGGCCACCTTCAAAAGTGGATAAACCAGAGCGACGGACTTTCGCGGAGCGCCTCGACTGCACATACCGCCAAGGCCCAAGCATTCCTTATTTTGTTCGTATCTTCAAAAGTTAAAGTCTGATTGCCGGGAGACTTCTACCGTTAGATTAGTCGTTAAATTCTTAATCACGTGATACTTGCAAAACTTGTTAAAATATGTTTTGATCTGAGGAGGCGCCAAACTTCGCAAGTCGGTAGACCAGCCTGTTCATGACAGACTTTCGAAGCCGGCACGTGTGATTAGAAAAATAAAGTTTTATTCAAACACTTTATTTGTTAATGTACCGATATATAATGATAAGTAACGACTTTTAGTATAACATAGCTCAACAATAGTAGTGAATAATTGCGTATTGTCCGCATTCAAAGAACCTGCTCCCCCTCAATATGCAACGACCCACCGGCACATGACGTCGCTCATGCTCGTTGCAAGGCGTGCCGTTTCTAGGTCACGACGTCATGTGCGTGTGTAGTGGACTAGCCAAGGGTGGTGCTAAGGTTGCTGGCGGCTAGCGTCTTCTTTTTCCAAAGTGTTTAGCAGTAGCTATCTGTAATAATTATTATTCGGAGGGTGGTTTCAAACCAGTAATAATTACTTTTTTCTATGTATTGACTGATTGTTAAAAATTAGGTTGTGTAGTTTTCTGTAAATTAAATGGAATTTTACAAATTAACTATGCATGACTAATTATTTTAATGTTTGACATCACACTTTTTACTATTTGCAGTGTAATATATCTCAATTTCTGTTCAGCCTAGCCCAACAATATCTTGCATACCTATTGCTTATATAAAAGTCTCTGAGAATGTTAAATATGATGTGAATTTATACATAAAATATTATGTCATGCTGGTTAAAACTTAAGTCAATTTAACTAAATAAAATATGTTGTGTTGTCTATATATGCTATATAATCATCCATTTGTCCACATTTATATTTATTTAAATATAATTTTTCAAAACTACTATGTTACTTGTACATTTTTTATTTTCAAAATCGAACATAACAGTATATCTCAATTTATGTTAAACCTAGCCCAAAGAAATTTGGCACACATTACCTGTACAATATTCTCTATGCATATTGAATATTATGCAGATTGACACAAATTTAAAATTTATGTAAAGCTAAATATTGTGTTTTGTTCTACAAATGCTTGCCCAAGCCAAAATTATTATGCATAAATATACGTATACACTGTGTACATAATATACTATATGAAAATAGTTTGATATTAAACTACAAGCTGTACACTGCTACTATGTCTTGTTAAAAACTATTTAATTTAGTCCTATATCACAAGTGCCTTTTTAACCATCGCTTATCATGCTCCATGTGCCCTTTACTAAAATGGCACACTGCCCTTTTGAAAACCTGGGCAAAACACTGTTAAATATGTGTCATGTTAACTATTTAGTCACACGTCGCATGTGCCTTTTTAACTATTGCTCACCGTGTTCTATATGCCCTTTTTCTGAAATGGCACCCTGCCCTTTTGAGAACCTGAGCAGAACACTGGAGTAGCTGTACTACCATTGAAGTATTGTTTCAATAATATAAAATTATATCAAAATGGTAAATCCTTGAATGATGCTGTTAGAGTTAAGTTTGAGCACTGCTAATGTCATGTTGATAAATAAGCAAAGTGAAAAAATGTATGTTTTGTTTGTTTACGAACAGTATCACAGTAGTTCAGCTAATTCATTTTGTCCAACTACCGCTGCTAGCGGTAGTTCAGTGTATTATCGATAGTAGCTGTTCATAATACTCCACTGTTGACAGTCTTGTATTGTCACACTGGCAGTGGTGAGACATTGATAGTTCTGTGTATTATCGATAGTAGCTGTTCATAATACTCCACTGTTGACAGTCTTGTATTGTCACACTGGCAATGGTGAGGCATTGATAGTTCTGTGTATTATCGATAGTAGCTGTTCATAATACTCCACTGTTGACAGTCTTGTATTGTCACACTGGCAATGGTGAGACATTGATAGTTCTGTGTATTATCGATAGTAGCTGTTCATAATACTCCACTGTTGACAGTCTTGTATTGTCACACTGGCAATGGTGAGACATTGATAGTTGTGTGTATTATCGATAGTAGCTGTTCATAATACTCCACTGTTGACAGTCTTGTATTGTCACACTGGCAATGGTGAGACATTGATAGTTGTGTGTATTATCGATAGTAGCTGTTCATAATACTCCACTGTGACAGTCTTGTATTGTCACACTGGCAATGGTGAGGCATTGATAGTTCTGTGTAGTATCGATAGTAGCTGTTCATAATACTCCACTGTTGACAGTCTTGTATTGTCACACTGGCAATGGTGAGGCATTGATAGTTCTGTGTATTATCGGTAGTAGCTGTTCATAATACTCCACTGTTGACAGTCTTGTATTGTCACACTGGCAATGGTGAGACATTGATAGTTGTGTGTATTATCGATAGTAGCTGTTCATAATACTCCACTGTGACAGTCTTGTATTGTCACACTGGCAATGGTGAGACATTGATAGTTCTGTGTATTATCGATAGTAGCTGTTCATAATACTCCACTGTTGACAGTCTTGTAATGTCACACTGGCAATGGTGAGACATTGATAGTTCTGTGTATTATCGATAGTAGCTGTTCATAATACTCCACTGTTGACAGTCTTGTATTGTCACACTGGCAATGGTGAGACATTGATAGTTCTGTGTATTATCGATAGTAGCTGTTCATAATACTCCACTGTGACAGTCTTGTATTGTCACACTGGCAATGGTGAGACATTGATAGTTCTATGTATTATCGATAGTAGCTGTTCATAATACTCCAGTGATGACAGTCGTGTATTGTCACACTGGCAATGGTGAGACATTGATAGTTCTGTGTATTATTGATAGTAGCTGTTCATAATACTCCACTGTGACAGTCTTGTATTGTCACACTGGCAATGGTGAGACATTGATAGTTCTGTGTATTATCGATAGTAGCTGTTCATAATACTCCACTGATGACAGTCTTGTATTGTCACACTGGCAATGGTGAGACATTGATAGTTCTGTGTATTATCGATAGTAGCTGTTCATAATACTCCACTGTGACAGTCTTGTATTGTCACACTGCCAAAGGTGAGACATTGATAGTTCTGTGTATTATCGATAGTAGCTGTTCATAATACTCCACTGTTGACAGTCTTGTATTGTCACACTGGCAATGGTGAGACATTGATAGTTCTGTGCATTATCGATAGTAGCTGTTCATAATACTCCACTGTGACAGTCTTGTATTGTCACACTGGCAATGGTGAGACATTGATAGTTCTGTGTATTATCGATAGTAGCTGTTCATAATACTCCACTGTTGACAGTCTTGTATTGTCACACTGGCAATGGTGAGGCATTGATAGTTCTGTGTATTGTTTCGTCCCTAATCTCTACTATGTTCTGTCTTTGCAGGCTCACACAGATACGATGGTAAAGTCTGGATCAACGGCAAAGAACCGATTTGTCGTATAACACAAGCAAACTTAGTGACTGAACAATGGAAGATGGGTGACGGTGGAACCAACAGTAACCAAGTGCGGTTGGAGCTCTCTGTTCTGTTCTTAAGGATGACGTCGTCATTATGATGTTACCAGTTTGTGATGTATCGAGCAAGTTCACTCAAAGAATATTATCTGTAAATACATCACAGGCAGAAACTATTAGGTTAAACAAATTACAAAGGATTGGATCCATTGTAAACTGTATTGCAAGCTCCATAAAAAAACTGAACATGAATATACATATTAGAAAATGATCAGAACTAATTCAATTTGTGGACAGAATTACAGCTGCAGGAGGTAATGCTTTTGCATTGACAGATATCAAACTCCACTTTGAAGAAGCATGTTTTCTGTAGAACCTTGGCATGTAACGTTGTATACAAGTTATTGGCCTCTGGCAAATGCGGAAAACAAATGTGGTATGTTTCCTGTGCTTGTCTTTTCTGCTGTGGAAGATGTTTTGTGCATCTGCGTTCAGCAATTTTTGTTTAGTTTGGTGAAAGAAGCCATTTGGAATGTTCATGTTCTCCGAAAAGGTTGTGTGTTCGTTTGAGTTATGTCATCCTCTGTAATTCACTTTGACATGTAACCCTTCGAAAGACGCCTGGTGTTAAAAATCCATTTGCGGGTGTTTTTGGACGGTCACTTTCATAGTAACTGATGTGTATGAAGATGTATTCATGAAGCTATGCGTGGGTGGCTTGTTTGTCTGTTTTTGTTCAAGGAAACCATACCTTGTTGGTGCTTGTATGTATTGCCAGCAACAGACTACTTGTTGGTGTTAGCCTTGTTTTTAGATTTGTCTTGAACAACTGATGTAATGACCAGAGGTATAAAGAACTATACACACAGACAAACACACACACCGTCACAGTCACACAACCCACTAAGTTGTACGCTTCTGGTCATTATTACGAGTTGTGTTGCTTTCCCCTTATCGACTGGCACATGCCCAGAAATGAATACAGATTGTGTTGCTACTTATGTTAGTTTGATACATCAACCTTTGACCCTGTATGGTCCATGTCGGCTGATTGTGGATTTGTTCCATATGCAAACACGAACATCATTCATGGTCAAATGTTCTATTTTAGTCAGTTTAAGGGTAGCCACTACTCGAAAATGGCCATAGGCCATATCTCTGTTAGTACTGAACATATCTTAGCCAAATTTGGAGTACTAATTAGTTAAATGAATAGTACATGATATGTGGGCTCATTGGCTTGTGCCATGACAATCAACATTTTTAGTGTGATAGAGGGGCAATCATCCTTGAAGATTATTCTGAGCTAACAACTGTATGTGTGATCATGCAGTTGTCAAGAATCATTAGCTAGAATACTTCTTTGTGCAATAAGGTGGTTTTGGACAAGGAAGTTTGACTGCAATGACTGTTGTGAGATGGGACTTTAGGTTTGAGCTTTTTTCATGACGTCTTGAAAAATGCTCAACCTGAACAACAGTCACTGAAGTCAGATATCCTTGCCCAAAACCACCTTATTGCACAAAGGAGTATTCTAGCTAATGATTCTTGACAACTGTATGATCACACATACAGTTGTTAGCTCAGAATAATTTTCAAGGATGTGAAAATCCATCTCACTTGAAATGTTCATTGCCATGGTAATACACAACCAAACGTGCACATATATCACACATCATATACCATTCATTTTTCTAATCAGTGCTCCAAATCTGGTTATGATATGTTCAATGTTAACAGAGATATGGATATTGGTTATATGGGCGTTTTCGAGTAGGCTACCCTTAAGTCATTGAATCATCCATATACAGTGCAAGTAGTGCGTTCATTCAGGCAGGGAAAAAGTGGATTTAGGATATGTGAATAAAAGTAGTATAAATAAGTTGCGAAACAGACTAGCTTTATGGTGTTTGTATTGGTACGCATGTAATGAAATGCTTACCCTGAAATACTCTTCGAACATCGTGATGTGCCATGTGTAAGGAAAAAACTGAGTGCGTATTGGAAGGCACAATAACTTGGCATTTGTGTTTATCAGTTGAAATTTTCATTTAAAAATACTTAAAATATTGATATTTTATTAAAAAACAAGTTAAAAAGTCGAAAGAAAATGTTTTCCCGAAATCTGGTGTCGCATCTGAAATGTTCTTCCACCTGGTTTCTTTCCGATTATTATTTCACTACTTATGTCCTGTATACGGAAAGTTGCTGATGTGAAATGCAAATCTTTATTGCATTAATATTTAATAATATAATGGAAAATAAATATTTGTCAGCGAATTGCAAAATGCAGTTTTGTGTCTATCCCGCCGCTGCATGTGTTTGACATGTTCTAGTTGAGCTACGCAGTGCAACTTCATATGGCCTAAAGATAATACTTGTGAAGATTTGTCGATCAATGAATAGGGATAGAATGTATCGTTGAGTTGAACATATGTTCTTATTTGGTCTTTGCCATTTGTTGCGTGGCAGGATCACTGTTGTTAATCAATAAAAGGAAATACTACATAAGTAGGTGAACCACTGAAATACAATAACGTATAGGTGTTACCATTAGTATTAATGTAGCCCATTTCGTGGTTCAGCCAAGTATTTCTTTGTTAATCAGCAAACCGTTCCATGAGATCGTTTATAGTGTAGCATATTATCTTTATGGAACCGTTTGAATATATGCAGAACGTTGCTATACAAGGTACAACTGTAAAACATACTAAACATGCTGAAAAGGTTTGCATGGTTAGTATATAGACTGTTTGTTGATGGGGTATTTGTGCAAATTTATGTTTGAATATTTGACCAACTCTACGCCTAGCCTCTGACACTTTAGGAGAGTTTTCAACAAATCCCAACCTAAATATATTTGTCAATCCCGCATCTGGAGTGTTGGTTTATTTCCAAAAATTTGGAAAATGGCATCGATTGGTTGACACTGCAGACGGGAAGTTTCTTGCTATGAGTTGTTGCGCGAGACAGTCGTTTGAGAGGCGACATCTCTATACAGTTTGGTCAGTCTAAGCAACAGGTGTATTGACCAGTTTTGTATAAAGTGTACACTTGCAAGCATGTTTTGTATTATCTGAACAGGGCCTAGCTCGTGTAGCAGATATACACTGATTAAAGCTTATTTTACTCTTCAGAACATTGTTGGTCATGTGTTTATGTTCCTGCAGCTGGGATTAATAGGTTAATGGTGCATCCTCAATTTGATGTTTTCACTTCTCATTTTGCAAAAAACAAATCTACATAGAACCCATTATGACATGCAAGCTTGTTTGTTCAACTTTTTGTATGTAGTTTTGGTAAATATCAGATTAGTTGTTAACTTAATTAATTCTGGATACAGCATCAATTAAACTGATTCTCAAAATTGGCGTTTCCATGTGAATGCTTGACATGATTAAATGCATGTGTTTCAGGGTAGGGAATAGACAAGCTCACCTCAACATGAGCCAACATAGTTTTGGTCAATGTTTTCTGTTTCGCATCTTACAATTTGTGTTTCATAAAGTGTTCAATCCAAAAATAGAAACTGCTTACCACAACATGTAGTGATGGACGTGTTTTCAACATATCCCAAAGCACCATGCAGTATCGCCATCTGGTGGGTTCTATTACAACCAAATCAAATATGACATCCACAACATGTTTGCACGATTGCACATTACCAATTGTTTCTTCCCAATGTATCATTTAACTTGCACACACTGAGATAATATTCGATAGTGAGGTTGTTGACGTAGCTCAAATTAATTGGGAATTACATTTTTGCGCTAAATTATTTTTTAATTGTCACACAATAAAAAAATGGGCATTGGGGATATTTAGCGTTTTGGTAAATTTTTTAGCTGTGAGTTTGACAGTTCCTCTTATCTATGTTGGCAGATACAGTGGAACCTCACTATCTAGGTCACCCTTGGCATTGAGACGTTAATAGCGAGGTTACCATGTTAGTAGTACACAGGGTCATGTACTAATTTCCTATACTTCGAAAATATTTATGGAGGGTTCCAGCGTTACCTTACTGCTGATGTGGTTGTATTATCGAGGTGTGACCATAAATCGAGGTTTGACTGTAGTTCTGACTAACATTTCAAAATATTCTTTGAATAATATCTGATATTCAGTTCAGTCTATTCTTTAGTGTGTCCTCCATTTATATTTTATTAGTAGGCCCTACGCACACACTTTAATTGGACTAGTGAACCAATAGCCATGTGAAAAGGTAATGGAAAATTATGGTATATTCCAACAAGAGCATGTAGACAGATTAATGAATTAATTGTGTTATTATAAGCTGGTTGAAGCCGGCGTATTGTAATTATTAATTCCGACGTGGCAACACTTGTTTCACACAGAAGCTTGTCTACAACCTCCACGAGAGCATTATACTATTTTTTCACTTGGAACCAATTACCCAAATTGTTGACATGTTTCTTTATATAATTAATATTTCTTGTCAAATAAAACATGGAATAGTATTTCAAGATACGTATATATATATATATATATATAATTATATATATGTGTAAAGATGGCATACATGTTCGTACCATAACCTAGGTGCGTGAGTTATGGTATGAACAAGCACTATGGTACAAAGTTTATATATGAGTTGTGAATATTATTTTGTAATTTATTTATAATTCGTGTTGCATTTATTCAGTTTTTTTAGTTCGAGAAGGGCATAGCAACATATAAGTCTATGACTTCAGCTATGTCCTTTCAGCAGCAGCAGCAAACCATACTGTGCATGTATTATGTTGTTGTTGTTGTTGTTGAATAAACGTTCGTTCATTCATACCTGGCGGTAGACAGTGGTGGATGTTTGTGTACGAATAGTCTTAACGCATTAATTGCAGCATGGCTGAATGCTTCACAGAGAAGTCGAGATGGTGTTTGGTTGAACAGGTCTGCCAGGGAGTAAAGTGTAAAGCGCTTTGAGCAGTCCCGAGGACTGGATACTGCGCTATATATAAAAAGTTGCGTCAAACCCATCCACTATATTAGAGCATCTGAACAGGAATTATATTTAGTTCTATACTTCCA
The DNA here is from genome assembly GCA_963995525.1 of Escarpia spicata. Classification (NCBI taxonomy): domain Eukaryota; kingdom Metazoa; phylum Annelida; class Polychaeta; order Sabellida; family Siboglinidae; genus Escarpia; species Escarpia spicata. The sequence continues at coordinate 16,892,800 of OZ023210.1, forward strand.
GAAGCCCCACATTTTATGAGTTGGACTCTCATGTCACATTCTTGAAGCACAGTTCTAACACTTGCAGCGTGCTCAGTGTGGTTCAGAGGTGCTTCTCAGTTTCACTCTAATTGTGCATCTACTTGAGCATAACTCGTCTCGTCGGTCGCCATGAAAAGCATTTTGTTCAGTCGGCGAGTAATCCCCTTCCGCGCACGGACGTCGGCCACACGCATCAGCGCAGCAACAAATCTCTGCCTCAGAAACTCACAAAGGACATCGCTAAGTAGCTTATTGTCAGTTTCTGCAATTAAGGAGAGGTAATTTTCTCATTGATTTAACAAGATTGCCATCCAGAAAATTACTCTGGATGGCAGTTGGACAAGGAAGCCTTTTGGCTTATCGAGAGTCCAATACTTTTTATCTACATGTATCCCGCCTTTTTAAGGTGTGTGTCGATTTTATTTTTAAACATATTCACGCTACTAGCACCAACACAATCAGGAGATAATCTGTTCCATTCATTTACAGTCCTTTGTGAGAATGAGAACTTTCTTATATCTAATCTACACTGCTCCTTTACTAATGTAGCTTCATGTCCTCTGGTCCTTCTATCTTTCTTAACTGAGAAAAAAATGTTTCTATCAATATTTTCATAACCATTCAATATTTTAAACACTTCTATGTGATCTCCTCTCAATCTCCTGGTCTCTAGTGTTGTTAAACCACATTCTTTTAGGCGTATTTCGTAACTAAGATCCCTCAGATTTTGTATCATTTTAGTCGCTCTCCTCTGTACTCTTTCTAGCATATCTATGTCCTTCTTGCGATATGGCCTCCATGCTTGTATACAATATTCTAAATGAGGCCTCAGTATTGTTTTGTACAGCGGTACTATTAATTCTTTTTTCTTATACGCTATATTTCGCCTAATTAATCCAAGGATTTGATTTCCCTTTGACGCTGCAATTCCGCACTGCTCTGAAACCTTCATATCAGCACTAATGGTTAACCCTAAGTCCTTTTCTTTTACAGTAGTACTTAGAACAGTACCCCCCATTTTATATTTTACCTCTTCATTCCCATGACCTGTGTGGAGGCATTTACATTTCCCAAAATTGAACAGCATTTGCCACTTTTCAGACCATTTGATCAACCTATCAAGATCATCTTGTAAATGCTGTCTGTCTCCATCACTTTTAATCCTTCTAAACACTTTTGATCATCCGCAAATTTCAACACCTTGCTTGTTATATCATCGTCCAAATCGTTGATATATATTAAGAATAATATAAGTCCTAGTACTGATCCCTGTGGTACCCCACTCAATACCGATTTCCAGTTTGAAGCCTCCCCATCAACTACTACACGTTGTCTTCTGTCATTCAGCCATTTTTCTATCCAGTTTATTATACCATTTCCTATGCCATGGGCCTTTAGCTTAAGGAGTAATCTTTGATGTGGTACTTTGTCGAAAGCTTTTTGAAAATCTAAATAGATGATATCTACTGGTGATCCCTCATCTACCCACCTAGTGATGTCTTCCAAAAAACATAACATATTTGTTAAGCATGACCTCGCTTTTAAAAACCCATGTTGAGATGGGTTTATCAAGTTATGTTTAACAAGAAAATCCACCATGTGATCTTTAATTAGTCTTTCTAATAATTTGCAAATCACTGATGTTAAACTCACTGGTCTATAGTTCTCTGACTTGACTCGGTGCATAATCTATAGTTACTGATGTAGACCCCTGTCCGTAACTCGCGCTTATTCAGGGTCCGACAATAGTGACACGTTCGACATAAACACTACTGGTATGCCTACAAGTCTATTGAAACAGTTTCTTGCAACTGCGTCGCAGTGAGCAAGTTATGGTTTCACCTATTCCGTAATCGTGGGAAGTCGTTTCGGTGATGATCACAAGATCTGTCTGCATATTGTTTTAATCGAATTGTAATTTTGTTTAGTACGAATATATATATAGTATTATTACTTGCCAATCCTAAGCTGTCGTTTGTGTTTAACAGACACCGAGATCTGTCCAGTTTCTTTTGCTATATGCGTCCAATTCTTTCTCTGCGCGAGTGTATAGGGACTTTCTTGGTGAGTCGTTGGTAACATGGTCGGTGTATGGGATACATAACCAGTAGCATCTCATCTCCATCACTTGTATTCATCGGTTACCCTCTGTAATTAAGATCCATATCTCGCAAGCAAAGAGAAAGATCGACATAGAACCAGCAGTATCCCTTATTATAGGTTCAGAGAGATGGCGACTCGGACAGGATGGACAATAGCGGGAGTAATGATAACATCGCAGGAATTGTAGTCGCCAGTGGATCAACCAGTTCATTGTTATCTTGCTTAGGCAAGGTGACTGTGTCATAGTTTATTTGGGAGGATGCCTTGAGCGAAAACTGTAATCTCTTCTATAGCGCGGAACCCAGTCCTTATGAATGCACATGGCGTTTGT